>CAUZXS010004743.1:2500-117243 GCA_963585895.1 Sepioteuthis lessoniana | reverse complement strand
GTGGGTAAATAGCAAAGCAAACTGGGCTCTTTAATCTTGGTATAGCAACTAGTCAAGGAGATGGAAAACTCTAAATTCAAACTTGTTAAACTCTGCTTAAAAATTGACTTTGTGTAGATAAGTTAGTAAATACATACACTCTGACACAGTGGTAGTACTTGTCTCTGTTCTATCTATAAGTTGAACAGAAAATATGGTTTCAGGTATCCCAATCTAAAGTAAAACGATATTAATATTGTGTGCAAACTATTATTATTATTATTATTATTATTATTATTATTATTATTATCTAATTGGAATGGTTACTTGAAACTATAAAATTATGTATAAATTATTAGTATTTGATTGGAATACTTAATATCATATAACTGTGTGCAAACATGATTATTGTGCAGTTTAAAAAAATGCAATGAATAATTGAATACTATTTTTATGATTGTAATCAAATATTCAGAAATGAATCAAATTTCACTAATAAATAACCCATAAGGAGTTGATATGCCAAACAAATAAACCTAAACTTGAAACCATATAAGTTAGTGCAAATTCTTTGTATCAAATTTTGTCATTAAATAACCTATCAGTGGTTGATATGCCATTATGTAAAACAAACAAGGCCTTCTGTAGGGTATCTACAACAACAGAAGATTACATTACAAGGGTTCTGTTACCCATTTCTCTATAGTAATCAGACATCTACCCAAAGATTGGCATCAATGTGATTGGTTGGGGAAGCTTCAACTGACAAGATTCATTGGCTCTGTTAAAAGAAAAAATGCAACAGACAAAGCTCCTCATCTGAGGCTTGCTGACAAACTTTACACTACACCTATCCAGTATGGCACTGTTGATGGGGCTGCAAAATACATCGACTGCTTCTCTGCAGAGGTGTACGACCCCACGCTATAATGTGCGTCCTGGATATGACACTAAACAATCTGATGGTGCGGTTTCAGTAATGCTGGAGCTTTGAGTAATGTGGAGTACCCCTTCATTGCCATCACTTCCAGGTCCACTCTGATCCAGAGTGGTAGCACTTGATAGGGTCCTATTTATGGGTCAAATAGAACTAAACTGTTTAATTATGCTAAACTGAATTTTTTGAAATTAACTGTTTTTACATTTAACTGTGTGTAAACAAAAAATTACTTATGCTAAACTGAATTGTTTGAAATTGAACTGTTTTATCATTTAACTGTATGTAAACAAATGACTGATGTTTAATTGAATTGTTAGCGATACATAGTAATATTTGGAACCATTTAACTTTGTTGACATGCCAAACTGAATTGTTTGAAATAGAACTGTTTTTACATTTAACTGTGTGTAAACAAAAGACTGTACTTATGCTAAACTGAATTGTTTGAAATTAAGTGAAACGATTTAACTGTGTGCAAAAAAGTGAACTCAGACTTGTTTAAAGATGTTATCTTCAAAATGTGTTTAGAAATCATATATTTAATATATCTACAAAAAGGATTTGGCATTAAATGACCTACAATGGTTGATATGACATAAAAACAAACCAAACCTATCCAGTAGAAACATTTTGAAAGAAAATACTTCTTGAACCCCAGAGGAAAAATTTAACATTTAAAAGATGTTGCTTCCTATAAGAAAAGAAAGGCTCACATCAAGCAGAAGTATTTAGCAATCAATAATCTGCCAGAAACCATGTTACTGTAACAGAACTATTCATACAGTATTTAAATTTCCAAACTTAAAAGAAGTAATTAACTAATTATTTTCCCATAATAATTCACATTTAATTAAACATTAGTTATGAGGTTTATAAATCTTGAAATTACTGATGTAAAACAATTATTAAAACAATTACATAGTTAGAACTAACCATCTACATCTTTTAAAAAAATTTTAAGCCAATAAAGCTTTCTTAAGAGAGCTTTGTTCCTTTATACATTTTTTTAAGTACCACTCACTTAAATAAAAAGAATATTTCTGTACTAAATTTTTCACAGATCAGTATTAACTATCTGTCTTTTAATGTGGTTTTATCTTTTATTGTTACAATTACCATTTGATCATTTCCTGTAAATTTTTATCAAAGATTGTAAATTAAATCTTGTTTAAAAAATGGAATAAAAAATATATTCTGACATTTATGTGTTTCATTATTTCTACAATCCAAGTTTTGACTTTTTGCTTGACATACACTGGTACTTCAGCTAGTAATTACTATCTGAGTTGTCACATTTGCATTTATGTAAATATAACTTGTTTGCCTAGTACATGTCATCTTTTTTAAAGATATTTCAAAGACAATGCATTTGAACTAAGCATATTTAGAAAGAGCTTGTTTGCATATTGCACATTTTTATTACTTTATGATTACCAGTTAAGTTGTTGTAAGTAAATCTCCCTCTCTCTCTCTCTCTCTTTTCATTTGGCTGGTTTTATGAATTTTTTTTCATCACTTCACTTAACTCCAGAAATCATGCCATGTATTTTTTTAGAATATTGTTTATCAATGTATGTAGGTTATGAATGCATTATTCTTTGCTTTTCTGTTCAGGTAGAGTGTGTGGGAATTTTGTTTTTACACTCCCATGTTCTGTTCACATATCTACTTAGCTTTATTATACTGTTACATTTTTTGTTTTGTGTTTAGTTTTTTTTATATATATGAGATATCATCAAAAAGTATCAAGACTGAAACTTTAAATTTCTTTAATTTTGAAATGTAAATGAAAATGTGTGTGCAGTTGAGCAACTTATATCATAAATTGATGATGTCTAAAAGAATCTATTTAAGTAATGCTAATTTGAAAACATTACAATACACAGCAGTTTTTGTGAATTGAATTACCATGACCAGAAAATCCGGCAAACACTTGTGCATGACATATGGAAATGCTGAACAGCTATTTCAACCTTATTAGATCTCATCAGCAGTGTATACTGTGATCTCTACCACTGGAGATCTCTTATGGCTCTGGAAGGGGTCACAAAGAGAACAGAACACCACGGTTATAGTGTAGGTACTATTTACCAACCCCTCCGCTCGGGCAGGATATGACACAAGGTCAATTTTTAAGCGGAGTTTAACAGGTTTTGAATTCAGAGTTTTCCTTCTCCTAGACTAGTTGCCTCACCAAGGCTGAAGAACCTAGTCCGTCCTACTATTTACCCATAGCTGGAGGGAGAATAAGGGGGTTCATACCTTTCCCAAGGGTATTTGCCCGAAAGTGAATGTAATAGCGCGACTGGAGTACGAACTCGCGTACTACGATTCCGCAGTTCATCGCTTTAACCATTACACCACGAGGACACCCCCGGTTATAGTGTAGGTATATATTTACAAGAACAAAAGATGGTAAGCTAGTTCGTATAACCGCGTGGGGCCGAAGTTAGCTTCCAGATCTAGACTGACTTCATATTGCTGCATATTCCGGTATTATGGAGAGTGGTTGAGTCTATTAGTAGGTGATTCCACCACAACAAGATCGAACCTGCAACCACAGAATGCAAAGCTGGAACTCTACCACTGAGCCATCAGTCCACATCGCACACAAATGACGCCAAATCAACTAGTCGTGGTTGTGTGTCCAATTAACCTGAATGTGTCTTGCAAGTTAAATATGTATTCTTTACAGAGGACATAGTCACCTCCAGGGCCATGTCTTCCCAAGAGAATTGGAAATACACATCTGCATAATTATTATAACCTCAAGGGCAAGGATATAGATGTATACTGAACAGCTGTTTCGACCCAATAAGGTCAAAACAGCTGTCCAGTGTTTCTGTATGTCATATGTAAGTATTTGTTTTCTGGTCATAGTAATTCAATTCACAATAATTCCTCTACTTAAAAAAGATAATGTACAACAACAGTTTTTGTTGCTCTTTGTGACTTTTCTCATTTCCTAAAATAAAAATTAATCTGAAGATTAAGATTTGCGAACACTGAAAGAAACAGTCTGGTGCAGTTTTACACCATATCAAAAGAGGAATTTTAGGGGTGCTTCAACCAAGAGAAATCTTTATGGAGTAAGTGTTGAATGCAAAGGGGACTATTTTGAAACAGATTGATATTTCATTCATTGTTCCTTTCTGTCTTGGTAAATAGATCTTCAATTTTTTAAGACTTTTTGAATACACATCATATACCATGATGATTTCATGCTTACAAGCTGTAATTTGCTTTATTGGCAAAGGAAATCAGCCCATTCTTTTAAATGAAAATATTCTTGCTTGCAGCAATATGTAATTATATAATTTTTTTCTTGTTTTATCATTGCCTCCCAAAGTAACTGTATAAAAGTGTAATCAACCTTTAGGAGTTGAGTGAATGAATTGGAATCTACCTGCTTATTTTACTCATTTCTGGCTTAAATGTTGAATGATCAAGTTAGACAGAAATGCGCAATCAAAATTATCTTCTTTCACTAAGTGTCTTTTTTGTCCATCTGTCAATCATTGCATTACTCAATGATAGCTTGTGCAATGGTTATCAAGATTTATGTGCTTACCAATGGAACCCTAAAGCATGATATTTTGGCATATTAGTTTTTGTAAGTATAATGCTTTACTGAGCTCTTAGTCCATATCTGTCATCTTAGCTTGACTAAAGTCTTATCTTTTTTGTTAATATCTGAAAATCTCCCTAACTAGAAACCAAAGCTGTAACTTTTTATATCACCTTGACTTTTTTCTTGTAATATTTTTTTAATTAATAGAACATCAGATATTAAAAAAATTGTTTACATTGGTACTGTCACTAGAGAGCCATAAATGTTAACCTCTTGAAGATGTTTATTAACTTACAAGCACAGTTTCTTGTTATGTCTGTTTTTTATTGCTACTATAAAAAATTAGGATGAGTTAAGATAATGTCAAAAATAAATAAATTTTTTCCAACATAGTTTCAGTAAAGTAAGATTCAACAGATATGTATGTAATTCAAGTCTCTTATTTCTTGTTTGAGCCAAAGGCCTCTATTAGGCTTTCTATATGAACTAGCTTAAAATAATGACTGTAGTTGATTTCTTTGTGTGTGACATATTTTTGAAAAAATATTCTGAACATTTTGGGATCCTAATGTTAATTATTTTTCTAGTAGAGTATGAATTGTGTCTAACTTCTTTTACATTATGAATTGAAACCTAAACTTTATGGTCTTAAAAGTAGTCTGTATAAGTTGCTAATACATTGCAAAAAACTTTGTATGTGAATTTTAATAAAACTGACTTAGTTAATAATGCTTTGTGTTAATATAATGACTGAATTTCTCATAAGTGCACAATGAACTGCAGAATGAATATGGGGAATAGCCTGTATGGTTCATGGCTCAGTCATTCTGTATTTGGTCAGGGCTCCTACTCTCTAATTAGGTTTGATTTGGTTTGATTTCTTTGTTTAATGGAATATCATCCTTCATGAGATTTGATGACGAAGCAATCCTAATAGAGCAGTCGGGGTACTATTTAATCCATAGCTTGGGGATAAAAGGAGTTCATACTTTTCCCTAGGGTATTAGTCTGAAAGTGAATGTAATAGCATGACTGGAATTCAAACTCCTTTGTAATTAGGTCAGGTTGTGTAACTGATAAATATATGTATAAAGTCACATTATGTATAAAACAGTGTGTCTAAGGAAATGTTTCAAATGAATTATAAAACTACAATAGATCCTTTATTTTTGACTTCTGGAGGAACTAGAAATTTTATAACTGTGGTCCTCATGTAATACTAAATTGGTTTAGTATTGTATTAAATCATCCACAACAAAGATCTTTGTTTTTTAATCTTTTTTTTTCTCTAATATTCATTATTGCTTATTCCTTGAGATATTCATGAGCATAACTTTCCCATTTTAAAATAAAACTCATTTAGATTTTTGGTCATACCTGCTAGTTACGGTGTTTGCTGATCTGTATTTAAGTGCAGTGAATGAATGTTAGTCTGACTTGAGCTTTCTTTTAAACTTATTCATTATTTTTCCATCTGTAAGGTCTCTTTTCAACCAAGATATTTTGAGATGTCAGTTCATATTCCTTTTCATTTTTTGCACTGTAAACAAAGTTACATCGTAACTCTAAATGATGTTTTCTTGTGTAGGTGTATAGCATTTGTGTTGTACAATATTTTTATGCATTATGCACTTACATTGTTTGATCATTCCACCATTTTTTAATTTTGGTGGATAAACTTGTTAATTTTTGGTTTTGGTTTATTTGTTTCTGTGTAGGTGTGTCTTATACAAACATTTTTATCCCTTCATATTCAGTCATATGCTTCATTCACATCTTGTTGTTGGCATATGGATTTCCAATTTAGAACTGGGATTATACAGTTTCTCTTCATTCTTCTACCAATATCAGTGTATTTTTTATGACTTTTGCTTTTTATGTTTTTATATTTTGTGAGTAAAATCATTTATAAAAGCATCTGTCCAGTCATTTTAATTTTGAAAATGTGTCCTCTTGTCTGTTCAACTGTAAAATAAACAGCTTAAAACTACTAGGTAAATATTATTTTTTAAAAATTGTACAAAGTTATTCTATCATAAATTATGTTAAAATTTTTAAGCCTTGAAACATAGGAAACAGTTTTAGAAAGAATGAGACACTTAATTTCTAAGCAAAGGAAATAAAACCTTGAAAAGATTAGCATGAAATGACTTACAAACATAGTATAAGCTGAAGTGTTAGTCCATATCAGGTAAGAGATCAAGACTGGTTATTTTACAATCTTTGCTGTCATTTAAAAATTTACTCTGAACAGGTTAGCCCTGTCTGCAGAGCTTAGACAGTGGACTGTATCCCCTGCAATTGAGTAAGACCCAAAAGGGTGACTTAAGTATTGTATTAGAATACATCTGGTTTTAAGATTAGTTCTTGAATTTTTGGGAGTGTGGATTACCACTTCATTGCCATTACTCACAGGTCTACTCTTATCTAGAGTGATTGTACCTGTAGTACCTCTATGGATCAAATAGATCTGTTTGAGAATTATTAGTATTGGATAGGTATATTGAAACTATTTTACTGTATGAAAATTATTTGTATTATGAATAGTTACTAGAAGCTAAAGTTGTTTACTAAGGATTAATGGTTCCTTGGACCCATGTAATTGCTCGTAAATTATTGGTATTAGATAGGAATACTTGAAACCGTATAACTATGGGCAAACAAATGAGTATTAAGTAGGAATAGTTAAACTATATAATTGTACATAAATTATTAGTAATTGATAGAAATACTTGGAAGCATACACCTGCAAATTATGTATATCAGGTTAGAGTACTTAACTATATTCAAACAATTGATTATTAAGATTGTTTTTTAATGAAATACATCAGTCAATCTAAGTGTAAAATTTTTTGTGAAATGATTCAATATGGACAAAGTTACCTTCATTTTCTTTTATTTATACACAGTATCTTAAAATTTATTTTCAATATAATCAAAGTGTTATATGGAAACTAAGCTTCTTTGGTTTCATATTAAATTGATTAAATCTTTCTTAGATTGCTCCCCAGGAGAACTGACTGCACAAAGCATCAACTAGATGATCGATGGTATTCTAATCAAATTATCCTGATGGCTGTATTTTCTTTATTTCTTTATTGTTCTTTGTAATTATTTAGTAGTTTTTACAGGATGTACACAATAAAAACACTGTATAAATTCATAATATTCATATCTTTAGTGTTGTTTACAATTCAAATAGTAATCATATATTCAAATGTATACTATATTTACATTGTCCTTACACACTTCTGATATAAATAATCTGCACTTCTTTGTGATTCATCAGTGCAAAAACCTGAAATGTTCTTTGTATTAGATTATTTATTTCAGGTATATAAAGTACATTTTCAACAGGAATTATGATAAACTTTTTTGAAAACAAGTCCTATTATATGAAACTATTTAATTATTAATATTAAATAGGAATACTTGAAACCATATACCAACTTGTTGACAGGGCTTTATTACCGAATAGAATTACTAATATTTGATAGGAATACTTGAAATCATTCAACTATATGCAAATTATTTGTTAATAAACATTTATAGCTTCAACTATTCTTAAGGATTATCATTAGTTACTCAAAACCATATAATAGTGTAAATTATCAGTTGCCCTGTAGGTGGGGCTTAAAACATACTGAGATTCCTTAAAAAGTTCATCCTGGGTATGAATACTTGATACCATATAACTGTGTGCAAATTATTTGTTTCAACAATAGTTGCTTGAAGCTATAATTGTTTATTAAGGATTATTAATATTAAACCATATAACTTTGTACAAATAAATGATGATTATTTAATAGAAATTGATACTTGAAACCATATAATTGTATATAGATTATTAGTATTGATAGGAATACTTGAAAATCATACAACTGTATGCAAATTATTTGTATTAAGTAGAAATACTTGATGTCATATAACTGTATGCAAACAAATAATTATAGACAAATTAAATAAAAATTTCAATTAAAAAAATGGAATGGAACATTGAAAATATAGTTTGGTTGTAATCAAACATTTAGAAATGAATCAAATTTTGACATTAAGTAACCCATAAGGAGTTGATATGTAATTAAACAATGAAACCAAAGAAAAACAAAACTCAAAAATACTGGATTTTCTCTTGCATTGTTCATTTTTTAAAAAATGCAAACAGATGTCTTCAATTCTCACTCTCATTTTAATTTCTTGATATATACTATAAATTTTTAGTGCCAGATTCTGTGTAATAATCTTTTTTAATATTCTCATTTAATCTACATCCTAATGATTTGGTTTTTGTAAGTATGTTGACATAATACATCAAAATTAAGTACTGTTTATACTTGTGTATCATGCAAAATCCTGAGACTTAACTATTATTAGAGGTTGCACCATATGCGAGTTACAAACTAGGCCTAGCCTTGACCAATTATTTACTAATCATCATCTTGTGTTAATAAGCAAGATTCATTTGACTCTCTCTTGCCACCCAACCAGCAAGTCCTGGTCTACTAATTTCAGAGGCTTGCTATTTAATGAGGTGATAGTACCAATTCATATAGTATTCAATATTTTTTGCTATCAGTTCAAGGTTATACTGCTGAGATTCAGCTTGAGCAGGTGTATTTGTAAGAAATGCCAGATTATGTGTAGTTTGCATCAGTAATACTATTTACCAACCCCTCCGCTCGGGCTGGATATGACACAAGGTCAATTTTTAAGCAGAGTTTAACAGGTTTGAATACAGAGTTTTCCTTCTCCTGGACTAGTTGCCTAACCAAGGCTGAAGAACCTAGTCTGTCCTACTATTTACCCATAGCTGGAGGGAGAATAATTGGATTCATACCTTTCCCAAGGGTATTAGTGCTATGTGAAATGCAATCAGTATCGTCCAGGATTTGAACTCGAATCGCCGTGTTCATTTCCTATGGCGATAACGACTACACCACAGGCACTACGGGCATCAGTAATAGTTTCTGTCAGATATCATCTGCTTCTTGCCTTTTTTAGTGTGAAACTATGTAATCTTGCAGATTATAAAAAGAAATGATGCTAATGTATCTCATTGCAAGACTCCTGCAACAATGTCAAAGAAATCAGTGTCACTATTAGGTGAGAAAACCATTGCTTTTGTATTTTTTTAGTGCAACATTATGGTGGTAACAGTTTCTTTGAGTAAACAGTATGCTAGAAGTATTTTCTCAATCTTTTCTCTGTATATGGAACCAGTTACCTTGGAGAATTCCACAAACAAGTGTTGCCTTGAGATTTTTTGCTTGTACTTCTTTGATTATTCAACAAATGCTCAGAATCTGAAAAGTCATGGATCAATTACTCTGAAAACTGTTCTGATTTTTCCTAAAACCTTAGCAGCTATTGTAGTAAAGTTATGTCTGTAGCTCTTAGTGATTCTGAGGATGTCTTTCTTTGGAACATAAAGGAAATAGTCTTTTGTCCATTTCTCTATTGTATATTTGTTTGACTCAGCATCGTATGTCATATTTCTTTGTCTGCCATACTTCAGGAGGTATTTTGAGGCCTGCAGTTTTTCTGCTTTTATGTCCAAGTTTATGTCCAAGTTTGATGTTTAGTTGGCCATGAATAATTTCTTCAGTTGGCTTATCTGTGATTTCATGGTTTCCAATCCAATTCTTGAAATGTTCTTTTCACTTTTTCTTCTTGACTGGCAGTTTTTAGTTTTGATCTCAAGATGCTTTTCCTTCAATCAACTTCATTTACTGCTTTGCCATGTTCATTAAGATTATCTTTTATGGAATTTCCAGTTTTGTTGGTTTGACCTTGAATGTATTCTAGCTGTTCTTTTTGGTATATTTACACTTACAAATTTTGTATCTCACATATCGTGCAACCCTTAAATATTAGGCTAAAATTTACATCTCAGAAAGATGCATTATGTGCGAGTATAAATGGTACTAGCTGAAGTACCCATCTACACTGGGTAAAAGGTCAAAACTTTAATCACAGCTGATTATAATGACATTTAAATGATTCCTTGGTATTGATTATTTGCTGGTTAGAATTTTTTCCTTGAATCCAATAAATATGCATGTTTGATATGGTAAAAAAACTAGTATAAAACTATTTGGCCACCTATAAAGGATTGGCAAACTCTTCAAAATTGTTAATATAGATTTAAGTCAGATTTATAGATATTAATTTTTTTTAGCCCTAGCTATACAATAATGATATGTAATTATTTTACATCTCTAGCTTGAAGAAATTCCTATAAACCTAATTAGTAATGTTTAATTAAATGCGAATAATTATTTTAGTAAGGCAAATGATTCCCTTTCAAATTTGGGAAATTTAAATTTTGTATCATTAGTGTGGAAATATGGTTTCACAATGTTTACTGATAGTCACCTACCTGATGAGATCCACCTTTCCCCATGAGCAACAAAAATATTTTATGTTAAAAAACTCTTGGCTCCAGTAAATAAACATACCAAATTTGGTTGCTCTCCACCAAACTGTTTGGCTATCTATAGAGGATGGACAAACTAATGTTTTCACTTATTCATGCAGATCCTTAACATAAAAAAATAGATGCACATAGCATTTAACTCTCATGAAAAACTTGTTATATGAATTTATACCTTATATTTTTTTTTGTTTATCCATCATGGTCTGGTAACATTCATAAATGTATTCACTTAAAATTCTGTATTCTGTATCAGTGAGCACTTGTAAACTAATTTACAAGTGCAGTCAAAAATGAGACCAATATTTAAGTAATTTTGTGATTATAATCTTATAGAATATCAAAAAATATCTCAGATGATATCCCATCTGTATTCTTTTTATATACATTCATTATTCTTTTTTATTTTCAGCAGTATGAGGTGATGGAAAATTTTTTCTTTGGAATTTTTTTATATTTGTTTTTGAAGGGTTAAAGAAACTTGAAAAACAATGTTTAGTATGTTGAACTGCATGATGAATATATGGAATAGTATGTATGTTTCATGACTCTAGCTCATTCTTTTCTTGTTGGTTGGTTGGTTGGGTTTTATGGTATATCAACCTTTGTAGGTTATTTAATGCCAAATCCATTTTATCAGTTCTATTTCAAACAATTCAGTTTAGTATGAGTACAGTTTGTCAACAACATTTCTATTTTAAGCTATTCAGTTTGATCAAACAGTTCTAATTCAACCAATTCAGTTTAGTATAAGTAGATATTTTGTTAAATGTCAGAACAGTTCTATTTAGCATAAGTATTCCATTTAAATGCAAAAACAACAAATGCTCGATACCATGAATTAGTTCTATTTGATCCACAGATAGGACCCGATCAGGTCCTATCACTCCAAACTAGAGTGGAGCTGGGAATGATGGCAATAAAGAAGTACTCTGCATTCCCCAAAGCTCCGGCATTACTGGAATCTCACCTTCAGATTGTTTAGTGTCATATCCAGGACACTTATTCCGGAGGGTGTGGACTCTTACCCCTCTGCAGTGGTGCAGTCGGTGTATTCTACAGCCCCAGTCGACTGGGCAATTCTTTTCTTGGTGTGTGTTCATGTATATGTATGTAAGTATATATATATATATATATATACTTCAATCTAGTAAATCTGGAGTAGGGAACAATTCCGTCAGGACAATTAAATTATTCAAAATTCGAATATTTAAATATTCCTGGTAAAGAGCTCAATGTAAATGATATCACAGAGCAAATATTCATTCAAGAAAAAAAAACAAAATTTGGTCACATTAGGATTATAAATTAATTTCTATCCTGCTAAGAGCATTGATATAAATCAACAACTCTAAAAAAAATTTAACAGGACTTCTTCAGATCCAACATGAAAAACATTTTCCATGTTGGATCTGAAGAAGTCCTGTTAAATTTTTTTTTTGGAGTTGTTGATTTTTTATATATATATATATATATATATCATTGAACATATTAACCCTAATATACTTCGGAAACTACTCCTAACATGCACTACTGAAGTTCCATTTCATGACCATCTTGGTAATATTTACGTTCAGACAGATGGCGTATCTATGGGGTCTGTCCTGGGCCTGATCTTCTGTAATTTCTACAAGTCCGACCTCAAATAGAATTTTTGATACCATAAAAAAAATCCTATATACCTAAGATATGTTGATGATATCCCTATTCTTGCTAATGATATTAACGAAATCAACATACTACCAGAGACCTTCCAGAAAAATTCAGATCTTAACTTTACTCATGAACTAAACAAAAACAATAAAATTTCCTTTTTAGATGTTCTCATTGATACTAACAACAATAGTAACTTCACTACTTCTACTTAGAAAAAACCCTCTAGTAATAACTCCTGTACCCTCAACTTTAAAAGTGAATGCCCCTTCAGATATAAAAAAGCAATTATTAATAACCTGATATCCCATGCCAATCTGATCTCCTCCTCCAAAACAATATTTTTTAAAAAGGTAGAATACATAAAACAGGCTCCCATCAATAATGGGTTTCCTAACTATATCATTGATGAACAAATTAAACGTATGATTAAAAATGCTAACCAATAAAATAAACACTGTACTACTCCATCCAGTCAACAAACATATATCAAACATTTTTACCGTAACTAAATGCACTACAATTATAAATCAGATGAAAAAATATTAAAAACATTGATTCATTGAAACATACTCCCCACTGATCCTTATAAAAAAAATAAAACATATATTATAATAAATTTAAAACCTCCAACTTAGTCATTAAAAATAATTCCTCTCCCTCGATTGGAGTTTTGCACAAAACCAACATTATATATCAATTTAAATGTTCTTTAGGAGATTGTATCTCTGAAAATTATAATATATATGTTGGATTAACCTCAACTACCCTATCGAGGAGACTTACAATGCACCTTTCTGATACAAGTTCTATAGCTCAGCATTTAAAAAGACATTCATGCTCAACAACAGAATTATGGAAAATTCTTACCGAAAACACAATATTAGAACATCAAAATAACAAGCAAAAACTACAGATTCTTGAGGCACATTAGGAACATATGACCTAAACTTAACAGAATTAATTTTCAAACTAGTGCTAATGTACTTAAATGTCTTTAGTTATTGATGCTATTTATAGAAACAAATTTAAAAGTAAATGCTACTCACTGCAACAGTATAGATGCTCTTCTTACAAAGTAGTAATGTACATACAAAAGTTACATCACTTTTGTAATAGATTCTCCCCTGATGATGGCCTAAAGTCAGGCAGAAAGTACTTGGGAAATAAATAAATATTGAAGATTTATCCACCAATTCCCGCCGAATATTATAAGATCAATACGGCAATACGAAAGGATTAACAAAAAAAGATGTTGACAAAAAATGTCTATTATGTTCAATGAAATATGTATTAATGAAGAAATGCTGCCAATATGTATATATATATTTCTTAAAGAAAAAACAAAAACTGGTCACATTAGGATTATAAATTTATTTCCATCCGGTTTTGATATAAATCAAGAACACCAAAAATACTAACAGGACTTCTTCAGATCTAATGGATAAAATAATTCAGAATAGACACAGGAAAGAAGGGTGGGAGAGGGTAGAAGAGGGGTGAAGAATTTTCTCCTCATTTAGCCCACTTCCGTTTTTTTATTGCCGGTTTGAATTATTATAGTAAATTAATTTTTTTATTTTTCTATTTTTAAAATCTAAATATTCCAGATTTAATACTAATTTAGAGAAATACAACTTTCTTTAATAACCTTACATAAGGATACAGTAATATTTAAATTAAATTCAAAATTTAAGATTAAAATTTTTCATTTCAAATTTTGTTTCCATGCCTATTAATTCAGTTACCCTTCACTTGAAGAGTATGTACACATCACATGGTTTCTTCTCATTTTTTTTATTTTATTCTATTTTTATTCATTTACCATTAATGTTTTTTTATTTAAGCATTATCTATGATAATTTGTCTATAGTTTAAATTTATTCCTATGTCTACATCTAGCTATTAATTCACATCTCTGATTTAATAATTTTTCACGGTCTTGGTATATCATTATTTGTATTTTTTCCTCTATGCTCTACTATCAAAACATTTTGGAGTATTCAACTTTTTCAATATGGACCATTGAATCTCAGGGGTTAAACCTTTATTTTTCAAACTCCAAAAATGCTTAGATAGGGCTGTTTGGTATGTAAGATGTTCATGGAAGAAAAAAAATTTGATTCGCATATCTAATTTTCCATTTCATGGAGGAAATTCCGATATAAGTTTTTTTATCCTTAACATTCTCTTTTGGGTAAATAATTCCTTGGTATACTACATTATTTAAGTTACATAATCCATTCATAGGACAATTATTTCGAGTTTTACAATTACATTCATTTTGTTTACTATTATTGTTATTATTATTATTCGTTCGGTCCTGAAATTCTTTAATTATCTCTTTATTATGATTATTGATTATTTGAAAAATATTTTTCATGCAGGAGTAACTAAGTGGGCTAAATGTGGAGAAAATTCTTCACCCCTCTTCTACCCCCTCCCACCCTTCTTTCCTGCGTCTATTCTGAATTATTTTATCCATTAGATCTGAAGAAGTCCTGTTAGTTTTTTGGTGTTTTTGATTTATATCAAAACCCATAACAGGATGGAAATAAATTTATAATCCTAATATGACTGGTTTTTGTTTTTCTTAAAGAAATTATTGCTCTATAATGTCATTTACATTGAGCTCTTTACCAGGAAAATTTGAATGTTCACTGTTGAATTGTTTTTTTATCCTGATGGAATTACTCCCAACTCGGGTTTAAATGGACCAAATAATACACACACACACGCACACATACACATACATATATATATATATTGCATATGCTGTTAAAATTGGATGTGAATGTAAAATTTCCCAGTATAAATAGATTTTTTTTTAAATTATAATTCTAATAATTATTACTAGAGATTTTTTTCAAGAGACTAAGTTCTGGTAACTTTAATTTGTTGATATGCTTAGTAGATTATCCCAAATTTCTGCCATGTAAGGTTGGTCTGCAAAGTAACATGACTGGGTTAACTGAAAATGGTGAAAGAGGGATAAGTGTTATATCTTAGGAGTATCTATAATCTTAGCTTTCTGCAACCATTGTATTTTTTCACGCTCCTGAGCTTTGAGAACTAAATAAAATCTAAAATTTTTGGTCCAGTTGGGGAAAACACTGTTACAAGCACTTAAAAGGCTTCAGCAAGTGTATGGAGATAAGAGTATATTGTGCACATCTGTTTTTGAGTAGCACGAGAGATTCAAAGAGGGGTTCAAGGAGGTGAAAGATAATTCCATTAGTGGGAGGCCTTCAGTAAGGACTGAGGTCAAGTAGGTAAGGCAGTGATGTGTTGCAATCTGTTAACTGGTCGAATGATCCCAAATCGGCTGGATATGAAAAAGGAGTTTGGAAGATTACCGCCTAAGATTTGGGCATGTCTGAAAAGTAATGGGACTGGGTGTACTGAGCATCTGGCAGTTCCTGGCCAAAAAGAATATTCCTGTTCTGGAAGACCCTCCCTATTCATCTGATCTTGCTCTTTGTGACTTTTTCTTTTCTCCTAGCTCAAAAGGATCATTAAAGGGACTTATTTTGAAGGGTCCATGAAGAGGGCCATAATAATGGAGTTGAGGGGCATCCCAGAAGAATCCTTCCAGCAATGTATAAAGTGTGGAAGAGAAGGGTGGGAAAATGCATTTGACTTGAGAGGAATTACTTTGAAGAGGAAATTATGTAGTTTGTTTTTTGAAATTGAAATTAATTGTTTGTGACACCATTCCCATTACTTTTCAGACACAAATCGCATGTATTAAGACAAAAATTATCAATGTTAGGGAGTTAGAAAGGCAGGAAGAGGAATTTAACAAAGAATTTTAAATGCTTTTCTGAGAAATAAAGGCAGCAACTAATGATCTCTATTATGAAGTAGTTTAAGTTGAAAAACAAGAAATAATATATTGGTGCTATTGTTTGTGGGTGGGATAATATTTATATTAACCACACCAATGCAAACAAAAAGCGTAAAATTGAAAATGGGAATATGTCTTTTTGTTTTGTCCTAAACATTCTCCATATTCTCATTTTTGTATAGTGTTAGATAGTCATCTGCTGATCCATGCAGAATATACATATATATACTGGATACATACCGACGCAATGATAACAGACGCAAGAAGGACGCATGAAGGCTTCTTTTCAAATATATTTACCTCTCACTTTATTGCAAGGGTTTGAAAGGGTTGTTCAAGGGTTTGCATGTGAGAGGGTGCTGGAGACCGAACATAAACTTCATATTTTGACCCCACTGTTATGACCGTCACATTGTGTCTTTCTTGTTCTCTTAGATGCTCAACCAGAGGTCTTTAGGGTCCACTGCTGGATGCTGGCTTTCTTTATGGCATCTTATCAGCATCTTCTCTGGACCCCTAACTCCATCAGGGGTCTCCGAGGAGCCCCCCGGTCGGGTGTGGCCCTCCCTACCACATCTGGTCTCTAACTCTCTAGGAGTCTGCTGGCAACTGCTTTGGCACCCAACTCAACTCAATTATATAATAATTCAACGTCCACACGATCGCCCACTGGATCTTTGAAATCGAATGTTTAATCGTCATCAAGCGGATATAACTGTCGTGCAGTTCAGAGGTTACTCTCTTCCGGTGCATCACTGTAGTGGCACAATGGGACCTTCACCTTGTCCCATATCATAAGCCTTAATCCGCCCACACGATCCCTTTCAATTACTGGCCATTGGAATGTGACACTTCCTTCCGGTGTATCACCTTGGAATAGCATTTTTGGGCCGGGGCGAGGGTCAAAATATAACATTCATCCGTTAATTATTTTTCAAAATTCCACATGTGGAATTTTCTTCACGTTCGTCTCCATCACCCTCACATATATTTTACAGAATGATTTACAAGGACAATGATGGCTGAAAACACAAAAAGAATCACTTGAACTACAGCAACAAAATCTTACTTAGAAGGCGACCTTCTCTCTATGTAACACTTGCCCGGCTAATTATTATCTAAATATCTCTTACTATCTTTGCGAGGTTGGCCATCTTGACATGTGTGCATCAAGGTACCATACGGATGCATTTTTTATCTTCTCAACACAACAGGCCCTCCATAATTCCTTGAAGAAATTTCAAAACCCTAAAAAGGACCATACTCTGGTCCCATATCCTGGTCACAAACTTAGTGACCCTGGTCATTCCAGCAATACATTTTGCCTGGATTCCTCATGACCACACTCCAGTTCTTTGCTCAAAAGGTTCCTACCTGGAGTAACCAGAGAATTTCATTAACTAAAACACAATATCTTCAAGGCTCAAAGCATTCCACAAAAATCCACAAAAATCATGGCCCAAAACAAAGTATCACAATACATCCGAATGTATCACAATCTGGCACGCATGCTGTAAACCACCTAAAATAGTCCATGCAAAATACTAATTAGCAATGTGTTACCCATTTTTTTTTTCATTAAGTTTCTGTTTCCATGCACATTGTTTGCAAGCCCCTCAGGAAACATGTTTTACCTGATCAAACCCGCGCCGGGTTTCTTTTCAATTTAATCAGGAACCCTCGTGGCTACCAATATATAGGCACCTCGCCTTTCCCAGATTCGTTTCACTTTGCCAAATCACACACGAATCTAAAACATCATCGTTACTGAAAGACATAGACATCATCCACAAAATTTTGGAGTAGGCCACTCCTTTTTTCTTTTATTCCATCCTCGGAACTCCAAACTACAAAAAAATAGAAGCCTCCATAATAGGCCTTTGTAACTTCATGGGCCGGCGAATTCTTCGATAGAATTACTTCCTTTGCCGTCTACCCTACAACAATCTGCACCAATTGGATGAATGTCTGTCCTATTCTCGCGTCAGTCACCGATTCCTCAAAACAGAAACCCCAAAAAAAAAATATTTCCTATCCCACGAAAACCGCAAATTCTAAAAAAAAATTTTAGAATCAATATAATTGCCAATATTAGTAAACCTAGAATAAAATCCTCTGTTAATGGTTTTCGTCAAATTTCATAATATGAACAGGAAAAAAAATTTCTAATGTCGCCTTTAAACTCAAACAAACTCAAAAAGTTTCACTTTACAACAAGTCAAAACAATGTTACAATCACAGTTCAAAAATGTTCAGTTTTCTTTTCTTCTTTTTTTCAATCTATGTACTGATGTACTGTCTATTTTACTAAAAATTTCTGTTCTTTCTTTTTTTTTTTTTTTTTTTTTTCCATATGCTGTGTTCAACAATGTCCAAGTTTCTTCTCTTTCTTTTTTTTTTCTTTCCGTCTTTTTTCTATTGTCCTGTATGTTTTTGTTTTAGTATTCATTTTCTTTTTACTTTTTTTTTTTCATTTTTTTTTTTTTCATAATAAATTGCTCATTCAATGTCCCTTTTCTTTTTTCAACCTTATATCTACCTCTCTGTCTTTACCTTAACATGATAACTATAGGTTCGCTTCCCAGTTTATTCAATTTCAGTCTATAGTACCATAAATTAAGCCTGATTTGTAATACAACTTTTTCAATAGCTTACGAGCATTCTTCTTCTTTTTTTTTCTTTTCACAAAATATCCCAGGTTTTTTTCTAAACAACCCAAACTTTTATAAATTCTGCCAACATTTCCCAATTCAAAATATTTCCGAATCTGCGAATCTTCGCCACACTTGATTCCGTCAAAATTCTGCGCATCTCTTAATTACATCCAAAACCCTGTTTCAAAATATCTTCCCCAATAACAATCTCAAAGCTTCACTCCAGGGGGAACTCACAAAATACCTGTCTTTCTCGTCAGACACAAAAAAACATCTGTCTCTTAGTTACTCTGCTTCCACGGCAAGACCGTTTTCAAGACAATACCTATGTCTTCAATAATTGATATCAACAATTTCTACAGCAAAACAACCGGCCTGATTCTACCAGCACCGAAAATATCGATTCTCCCAACTTCATAAGTATCGAAAAATTATATGCGCATTATTCAAATCACCAATGTGCGAAATTCAGGGACAAACCCATTGATGCTCCCAGGATTACATTTCTCGGATTAAAATTCTCATTTCCAATCCACAAGTTCCAAACATGAAAACTTGCCCAAAAGATCTTAACTACAGATATGCGGGATTCCAAATCTTGGACTGAAATTCTAATTTTCAATCACCACTTGTCTGGACCAATGAAAAGCTACAATGATTTTTTTTACTCACAAAGACCTATTTGCAATAAAAAAATCCCCATTCATAAAATTTATTGTTTACGATAAGCTGTCTATCAAAAAACGGACAGCAACTGTCCCTTAGTCATCTTTTTTTTTCTCTCTTCTTTTTTCCTCCCTCACTTCGATACAATATTACACATAGCAGTAATTTCAATTTTTATCTAGGGACCACACATTTTTTTTTTTTAAATTATTTCCAATATTATGCTTCTAGAAAGGCCCATGTCATTACAACTAATCTTTCACTATTATAATCAAGAATAATCAACAGAGAGATAGAAGGTATATGAATGCTGCAATCAACTTACAAATTTTTTTCGTTTTTTTCTTCTTATCTTCCAGCACGTTGCATTGTTTTCTTGTTTTCTTCTTTTCTTTCTGTTCTTTCCGTGCCGGTCCGTTCCTCTTATAGTTGCCTGTCTGTTCTTGCTTCTTCTGTTTACTTCTTTCAATTCCAGCATCTTTCTTTGTCCCTCTCGTTGATGTCGTGTTGTGATGATTAAAACTGTCGTTTACGGTAACCAGGTTCATTTTGAATCCTTGA
This sequence comes from Sepioteuthis lessoniana, assembly GCA_963585895.1. NCBI lineage: Eukaryota > Metazoa > Mollusca > Cephalopoda > Myopsida > Loliginidae > Sepioteuthis > Sepioteuthis lessoniana. The sequence goes on along the minus strand of CAUZXS010004743.1, from coordinate 96,939 downwards.
AGAACTCTGCTGGCACATGCACCAAATTGCGATATGTTATATAGTCATCTGCTGATCCATGCAGAATATACATATATATACTGGATACATACCGACGCAATGATAACAGACGCAAGAAGGATGCATGAAGGCTTCTTTTCAAATATATTTACCTCTCACTTTATTGCAAGGGTTTGAAAGGGTTGTTCAAGGGTTTGCATGTGAGAGGGTGCTGGAGACCGAACATAAACTTCATATTTTGACCCCACTGTTATGACCGTCACATTGTGTCTTTCTTGTTCTCTTAGATGCTCAACCAGAGGTCTTTAGGGTCCACTGCTGGATGCTGGCTTTCTTTATGGCATCTTATCAGCATCTTCTCTGGACCCCTAACTCCATCAGGGGTCTCCGAGGAGCCCCCCGGTCGGGTGTGGCCCTCCCTACCACATCTGGTCTCTAACTCTCTGGGAGTCTGCTGGCAACTGCTTTGGCACACAACTCAACTCAATTATATAATAATTCAACGTCCACACGATCGCCCACTGGATCTTTGAAATCGAATGTTTAATCGTCATCAAGCGGATATAACTGTCGTGCAGTTCAGAGGTTACTCTCTTCCGGTGCATCACTGTAGTGGCACAATGGGACCTTCACCTTGTCCCATATCATAAGCCTTAATCCGCCCACGCGATCTCTTTCGATTACTGGCCATTGGAATGTGTCACTTCCTTCTGGTGTATCACCTTGGAATAGCATTTTTGGGCCGGGGCGAGGGTCAAAATATAGCAATAGCTATCCTGGATAATTCATTTGCAGGCAACATTTTAAATTTTGTTCAATAATCCAATTGAGGAATAACTGCACTAAAATATACAAGCTGAATATCTAAAACGGTTATTTTTTAAAACTATATTTCATTTCACAATCCTCGTGCTCAATTCAACACAAGAAAGGTTGGTTGGTTAATTTTACAGTATGTCAATTGTTGTTGGGTTATTCAATGCAAAAGTTGTTTTTTTTTTTGTTGTTACTAACAATAATCATATGTAAACAATCATAGCTTCAAGTTATTATTCTTAATATCAATTATTTCTACACAATTATATGGTTTCATGTAGAGACGGGCAGTTTTACTGAAAAACCTACTTTTTTCAGATTTATCTTCACACCGTGAAACCACATTGAATTTTTTTACAAAACAAACCATTCAGTTTAGTGCTATCACTACTGAGCGACTACATCCAAAGAAACACTGTTTAAAAAGACTTTCAAATTTTAATAAAATTGAATTTTATCAACATTTATACCATTATAAGAGGAAAAGATTCAACGAAAACATTTTATTGACTAGTTTTAAGAAATAAATGTGAAATCTTACAGAAGAAATGATGAAAAAGAAGAAAAAAAGTAAATACAACAGATATCCTTGGAAATCTTTCATATCATAGAATGTTTTCTAATAGAAAAAAAAGGGAAATACAACATGTCTAAAATCTATTTGTTTCAGTTTTCATAAATACTTTCTGTGGTAAAAGCAAGTTAACAACAAAATAGTGAGTAAGAATAATAAACAGTTGCTAGTTTCACCTTAATGTTAGGTTTTATTTTATTTAGCAAGATTATTTTCTTTTCTTTCCAGCCATATAAATATTTTTAAGATTGAACCAGAAATACACCAGAAATTGTCTGTTGAATGGACTAAGTTGCAAATTTGTCAGTCTCAAATGAAATCAGATATCAACTGGAAATGTTATCATTACACAAGAAAATGAATGGCTTCTTTAGAAAGCAAAAATACTAAAATAAAAACTGGAAAATCAAATCAAAAACCATAGTATCAAGGGAAAAAAGAAATTGCGACTGATTGCAAAACATAAATTGTCAAACTGCTCAACTCTAGTTTCAGGTATTTCAAGCAATTGTTTAGTTTTAAGTAACTAATAATAATGATTTTTTTGTAAACATTATTCATTATCATCAAGTCATGCTGATAGCATGGATTCCCTTGACACTTTCTCACCCTCTGTCCCTAGTGACCTTTGCCCTTAGTTCCTCTAGATGGCACCCAGTGTCCACACAGAGCTGATGGATGTAAATTTCTGCTGTTTGACTAACAATGGTGTGTGAGAGTCCACAGGAGAATGTCACTTATGAGTTCATTTCTGCTTTGCCAGCCATGCCCAGCATGCCTTGTTCATTTTACTTGGGTGATTTGTTAGATGGGAGGTACATGGCTGTACAGCTGCTATTTTGTGGGTTGCTGCTTCCAGACTTAGTTAAAAATGGCTTACAGCATTCTTGTGTAGTTCCCATCTAGCTTTTTCTTTAAGTTTTTGGTTAAAGTCAAGGTGGTGTAGCCATAATATAGTACTGACAAAGCTCCAGCTTGGAAGAATTTCCATTTTATTTTATCAGAGATATCAGATTTCCATAAATGAAAAGGTTTGAAAATCTCAAATAATTATTCTTCATACAAATAATTTGCACAGTTATATGGTTTTAAGTATTCGTATCTAACAATGATATAAAGTTCTGCTGCCCAAAATTAACATATAATATTCTATTCACCACTGAATAATTATGGAGTTTTATTTATCAAATTTAACTTAAAACATTCTATTTGTATATCACAGAAGAGTTTATGATATAGCTTGTAGGTATTAGAAATAAGATTTGTATGGTTTTATGTTGTAATTATATTAGTCTTTGGTCCAAATTCTGCCCATTCTACTTTAAATGAATAAGGTAATGCTCTGTGTTACCATAATAATAGAATTTTAAATTGTTGATTGGTAAGGCTAGGTTGCATTTCTTGATATATAAAGCCACATTGTATCGAGATATTTTTTCTTATATAATCAAGCTGGCTTGGCTTAATGATATGTTATAGCAACCTTTTTTTTTTTTTTTTTTTAAATAAAAAACTTATAAAAATAGTCTTAACACTTCAGCTGGATCTTATAGTTTAAGACTTTGTCTTTCAGTTGAGGTATTTCCTTGCTACATGTAACTGTTTGTTTGTGTTTGTTGGTTTGCTCAAATCAACACTTTCATTTGTTTTTGTTTTTTTTTGGGGGGGGGTGTCTCTTAGTTGGTAATTTTATCCACAAATAAATTCAGTGATAGCAAAGAGACACCTATTTCTTAACAGCTGTTCCAGAATTTAATTACTACATGACAGATATTTTCAAAGGTAACTCCCACTAGCTTCTAGATTGAAAAATGGCAGCAGCAGCTCTACTTCAATCAAATTACACAAACACATTTTTCAAGGTGTTGTGCACTTGAGATGATTTTCTCTGTGAGAATCAATGCTTATGTATTTTCATGTTCTTTTTTCAGACGCTTACATTAATCTTGAGAAAGGTTTTTAGAGAACTTCTGCACTGCTTAGATTTCTTGAATAAAGAGTTTCTATTTTTATTTTATTTTATTTATTTATTTAGAAAAACCATTTTCAAACATTTAACTATATCATAACTATCAAATTTTTGTTTGATAGAAAAGACATTAGGTGAATTATTATAAGACTACTCTGCAACAAGTGGATACTCAAACTGGTTTCATCAATAATCTCTGATTTTTATTGATGTGAAATTTACATCATTATTTATAGCAGATTTTATTTGTAATTAGCTCAAATTTAAGGTTTGTGTTTCTTTAGCACAGCATCTAAAGGTTATTCAAAGAAATAGTGATACCAATATTTTTTAAAAAGTGGACATGAAATAAGTCATCAGAATATTAAAAGAAATAAGACTTTTATAGTTGTTAATTTATAACATACACACACTTGAAATGAGAGTTTAATTGAAACATTTATCAGAAAAGAGGATGTTGCTTAGTGCAATAATATAGGAAACCATTTTATCAAGAATTGAAGATAGATATATATTTACCCAACCACCATTTTTTTTTTTTGGTAAGAATTGCTGTTACCAGTGTGGCATAAAGGAACATACTGCAGCATTCACAGCAAGTCACAAAGGATTCTGGTTTAGCAATCTTTTTTTTTCAATTTGGCCTGCTTGTAGGGAACTTAATATTTTCAATGGAAATGAAGAAAATATTTTAGAAATTAGATGTAAAGAAAATAAAATGCGGGGAAAAAAAAAGAAAAACTCAGGAAAAAAAGAATTACAATTGGTTTGAATTTTGAATTTTCCTTCACCTAGACTGGCTGCTGCATGAGAGCCCAGTTTGCTCTACTGTTTATCTGTTGCTGGCAGAAGAAAAGATGGTTTTTCATGCTTTCGCTTGGGAATTAGTCTGACGTGAAATACAAACAGCCTTATCTAGCATTTGAACTCTGGTCACTGAGTTCATTCCTTTCATGCTTTGAAAGTAAATTCTTGTTTCTAGCTTGCATTTTTGTTGGCTTCTTACAAAGGTATTGTTTCTTTTCTCTATTCATATATTCCTAATGTCTTTCAGTAATTTTATATAGTTACATTTTTGTGTTTGATTGGTTAACTAGACATTCTAGTCTGATTTTTATTGACATTCTTCTTTTCTTCATTTAAAAAGATGTTCTACTTTAATGACCATGTATATGTGTGATAATAAATGTTTGTCTTAAAAAGGATCTTCCTACTTGCAAAGTAAAGACACATTTGTAGGTGTTTCTTTTGTTTTTTCTTTCCAATTTTTTTTTTTTTGTGTATTAATTTTCTAATATAACTAGCATGGTTCCCATGAAAAATGGGGGGGGATTATTGTTACTTGTGCCTATGATTAATGAAGTTTTTGTTCCCTCTACCTTGGATAAGTGTTGCTCCCTGGTACTTTTGCTAATGATCAAAATGTAGCTTGCCTGCTTTCCCAGCCAGGATTTAAATTTAGTATCTATTCTTCCTCCTTAAGATACAGGTTGCAATGGTTAAATTTAAATCACACTTTATCAGATATATTTACCAAAATTAGATGGAAATATCTTGAAATACTATAGATGAAATTCATTCAAACTGTTATGGGGACATATACTACCATACCCTAAAGATGGACTCATCCAACCTAAACATATTCTCCGTGCTTAACTTGCTCGGGGGAGACAACATTCTCTATTTTTTGACGAAAAGTGCTAATTTACTTGGTTATTATTGGATTACTTGTTACAACTGTTGAAAATTGTTATCTCGGTAAAACTTTGTTTTTTTTGTAGAATTTTTTTGGAAGTCTTGCCGAGAATTCCTTAATTGTGACTAACTTGTTTTCTTTACTTGTTTTTGTCACTTGTTATCCGACTTTTTGTTTTATTGTTTTAAATATATTATTTACATTTTTGTTTTGTTGCCTTTCTTGGGGTTCTACCTGTTTTTTATTTTGTGTAGTGTCTTCTTGTTACACTTGCATTTTATCTTTTATTTAAAAAAATTCTTAATCTTTCAGTTAAAAGTAGAACCCCCCCTCCATACTAGCTTTAGGTGGAGGTTGATTTTACCCTCCTGGCTGCGAAATTTACCGCAGCCATGGAGGGGGCAACAACGACCCCGATAAATGCGACCCACAAAAAAAGTGGCGAACCTACAACACAGAGCTTAATAGGAGCAAATTGGCCCTCGCTGCCGATCCCCGCAGATACACAAAGCCAAGACAGTCCGATACCGCCGGCCCAGAAAAGCCCCACAGCCTGGAAGGGCCAGCAGAGAGGACCAGACGATTATGAAAAGGACCGGGTGGGCAGATATGCCCAATACTTTAAGGGCAATGAGATACTGCCCATCCCGGAAATAGCAGAAAAAATAACACCAAGAGTCCTCTCGCTGGTCGTTTCCGACCTTAAAACTAAAAGGCTGGTGGGGCTTAATAAAGACTCATTTGAAGAGCTGTTGAGGAAGTCAGGCATCCCATGCCAGTACTTCTGTAGAAAAAGTTTCGCCACATGGGATGTCCTGCTTCCCACAGAACAACAAGTGGCCAAAACAGCTGAAAAGGACATCATAACCAAACACTTCAGGCTACAGCCGGAATATCAAGGCACTCGTAGGCTCCGTGTCACGGTCTGCAATGTCCCGGCCATTATTACTGGGGAGGTCCTGGCAGCATATTTAAGTGCCTTTGGCCAGGTTGAGGAGTTTAACCTCCTCAGATCCCCGGCCGGGACAGCCTACGGGGACTATGCCTTCCGGCTGTGCCTAACAAGGGATGGCTTCAAAGCCATCCCAGAGACGTTAATTTGCGGGGATCGGCAGATGATTGTGTTGGTGGAGGGAAGACGCCCCAGGTGCTGGGGGTGTAAACAAATTGGCCACATCGCCAAGTTTTGCCCCCAGCGCCCTGAAAACAGAGAAAAGGCCACGTTAACAACAACAACAACAACGGGGGACGCAGCGGCCACCACCACCACAATCAACAAAGAAACGGAGGCCAAGGGCCCAGGTCCAGCCCAGCCCAAATCCAGCAATCAAGAGGGCTGGACGGAAGTGGCCAGAAAGAGGAAGGGGTCCCCTAAGCAGGGGGAAAAAAGCTCATCTCCTCCTCAAAAAAAGGCCCAAGCAGCAGCAGCAGCAGTAGTAGCAGCAAAGGCATCACCAGAACCACCTGTAACTCCGGCATCAGCAACACCAGCAACACCCGCACCAGAAACATCAGCACCAGCAGCATCACCTAGACCTTCAACAACAACAACACCAAAGACACCAACTGTACCCTTAACATCTCCTAAAAACACAAAAAGAAAAACAAAACAAACGCCCCGGAAGAGATGGAAACTAGTGTGAATCTGAAGAGGAGAAGGGACAGTGGGGAGGGGACCGCAAAAAAAATATGCCCCGAACAATCCAAGGCAGGTCCCTTCTCTCAACCACAAGAAAAACCAACTCCTCCACCTCTACCTCCACCACCCTTTCCCCCCCTCAAATCCTACAAACCACACAACCCCCTCATCAAATTGTCACCCTCTCACCCCAACAAGAACATTGCCTCAAAAAATATCACCGACCCTATCAAATCCCACTGCCAAGGTCCCAATCAGCGGACCAGTCCCAGCCCCTAAACCTGACCAGGACGCATTCCCTTCCATCACTGAGCCCCTCATCAATAGTGTCTCAGGAGCTCTTTCCGGCCAGACAGAAACAAGACCCTTCTGCCAGCAAAAAAAAAACACCAAATCGGCAGGAGGGGGAAAATCAGCTAACTATAAAACAGATCCAGCAGGCAGCGGCTTTGTGCTCTGTAGAGCTGGAAGCAGTCGGTGACTTCCAGCTTCGAAAGGCACTAAAGCCGCTGCTGAGCCTGGAAAAAATCCAGAACTTAAATGTTTCAAATCCTGTGAATTTTAGGAGTCCATGGTGACCACTTTTGTCCGGTCAGCTGGCGACCGTACCAAGGGCGTATGGAAGTTCTTGAGTACGGTCTGTCAGACTGATACGGGCATAAAGCTGGCGGAGTTGGAGCACTCCTCCATAAAAAAAAATGTATTCCTTTTTGTTCGGGCAGGGTCCCTATTTTGGTTCACCCGTCCCTTTACAGGTCCCTAAAGCTGCGGTTCCCGATAGATGTCGGCGGAATCACCAGGGACAACCGGGTGACAACTGAACTTGGCACCGGTTCCCTGCGTCAGGCTTTCGGCATCCTCACACCCAAGGATTTCCGGCCCGTAGTCGACACTGAGTAAGGTAAGTGAGATTGATGGCTTTAAACGTTGCCAGTTTGAATGTGAGGGGACTGAGGGATTCAAGCAAGTGTGCACGCTTGCTTTGTGAACTCAAGAACCTCGGAGTGAATGTTGCTGCAGTGCAGGAGACCCACTTCACTTGCGATGCCGACTGTCAGTTGCTGGAAAGCGACTTTAACGTTTTCTCAGCATACGGCAGCCGCATCTGCGCTGGGGTCTCTTTGCTAGTTGGACGCAGCCTTGATGCTGATGTTGACGTTGTTTTTGCAGGTGACGGGGGCCGGCTGGTTGTGGCCGATGTTGCCGTGAAAAGTTTCAAGTTCCGTCTGGTTGCGGTTTATGCGTCCAATATCGCTGTGGAGAGGGTTTCCTTTTTTCGTCGGTTGGCGCCGTTCCTGGACGATATGAAGCGGCTAGTCTTAATGGGTGATTGGAATGCGATCCTTGATCCCAAGATAGATAAGGTCGGGCGGGGAGCTAGGCGTGCGGGAAGGTGTGATAGCAGCCTTGTCGGCTTCTTGACTCGTCACGGTCTCGTCGACAGGTTTCATCTTGATCACCCAGGGCGGGAGATGTGGACGTGGCTAGATAGCTCGCCTTCTGCCAAAGTAGGTTCCTACTTGGACAGAGTGTTAGTTAGACGAGCTGACATTGATTTCCTTAGTTGTCCCGCGTTCCACCTGATAGCGTGGACTGACCATAAGCTTGTTAGGGTCAGTCTACGGTTAGCCAATAGGCCTAGTCTAGTCGGCTACTGGAAGTTCAATACCTCCTTACTGGAGATACGGGACTTCTGGGACCGGCTGGAATCCCTAATTCAGTGGGCGTTAGTGGGGGCGGTTACCGGGAATAGGTGGTGGGTTTCTCTGAAATATAGGATTAGAGACTTCGCCACCAAATACGGTCAACAGCTCAGCCTAGATAAGGCCAAGGAGGCGAAGTCTATAGAAGATAGACTTTCCCGGGTGGTGGCTGGGGGGGGACTCCCTAGGTGTAGAGCTAGCTAGGAGGGACCTTGAGCGTGAGAGTAGTGAGCGCTACAAAGGATTCGTAATTAGGTCTAGGCTAAATAGAGTTCTCTACGAAGCTGTGAAGAAGAAGTGCGAAGGTTCCCCGATCGGTACATCGCGTCTGTCAAGACTGCGGACGGGCGACTGCTGCGATCAGGTCGTGAGATGCGTGATGCCTTTCGGGCGCACGTTCAGGATCGCTTTGCCCGCTGCCCTGATCTCCCAATCCGGGAGTTTCGTAGCTATCTTGCCGACTTCCCCCGCCTTGGGGTGGCTAAAGCGGCTAGCTGCGTGGGTGTGGTTACTGAATGCGAAGTCCGTGATGCGTTGAAGCAGGTCGGCCTCAACAAGTCGCCGGGACTAGATGGTTTGCCCTACGAAGTGTACTTGAGGATGTCGCACATGTTTGTCCCTATTCTGACGGATGTGTTCAACCATTGGTTCGCCCAGGGAGTGATCCCTGGTTGCGTTACCAAGGGCGTGATCACATTGCTGAAGAAAGGTGGCCAGCATGTTGGGGAGGGCTTAGATGACTACAGGCCCATAACTCTGCTTAACGCAGAGTTAAAGATTTTGGCCCGGGTCTTGGCGAATCGTTTACAGCGTGTCATCAGTGATCTGATCGGCCCCGAACAGACCTTTGCTGTGAAGGGAAGATCGATCCAGGACAATCTGCACTTGATTCGCGAGGTCCTAGAGGGGATAGAAGACGACACTGAAGCCGCGCTGATCAGTTTAGATCAGTCAAGGGCCTTCGATAGGGTTGACCATCGGTTCTTGACGTCTGTTTTGGAGACTGCCGGATTCAAAACGGAGTTCCGCAGATGGATTAGTATGATGTACCATAACCCTCAGGCAGTGGTGCAGGTGAACGGAAGGCGTTCGGAGGTATTCACGATCGAGTGTTCGGTCCGGCAGGGCTGCCCGTTGTCTCCTCTTCTCTATGTCCTCGCGTTGGAGCCCCTCCTGCGCAGGCTTAGGGATGAGAGGACAAGTCCGTCCCTGCGCGGTATACCTTTTGTTAGCAGTCTTGCTGCAAGGGTTTCCGCGTTCGCTGATGACATCACAGTCTTTGTGTCCCACCGTTTGGATATAAAGGCTGTGAAAGAGGCGGTTGTCGAGTACGAGCGGATCGCAGGAGCCAAGGTCAGTTTTGACAAAAGCAAAGGTTTGTGGCTCGGTGCTTGGAGGGGTAGCAATACTCTTCCAGGGCCCTTCCGCTGGAGTGACGGACCCGTCCGCATCTTCGGGGTGTGGTTCGGCCCGACCTCCAACTGGAGCGAAATTGGTTGGAGGTACAAACCAAGGTGAATGCTCAGGTGGGAATCTGGCTTTCAAGGAGGTTGTCCTTAAAGGGCAGGGCGGAGGCGTGCGCCACGTATGTCTTCCCTCTGATCCTTTACCGATTGGCTGTACTTCCTCTGCCTAAGGCACGTCGGTTAGCACTGCAACAATCCCTCTCCAGATTGCTCTGGGGAGGTGCAAGGCCGATGGTCCGTAGGCAGGTCTGTATCCAACGTACACGCAACGGGGGTCTGGGTATGCCTGATCTGGAGAGCCACTGGCTTGCTGAAAGACTTGCATACCTGGGCCGGTCCTTGACGGGGGACGCAGTGTGGAGATGAAAGGTGAGTCGGACTTTTCCTCGCCTCCAGTCAGACCCAAAGGCTGAAGGTCGACTTAAGCCTTTGGGCGAAGCACTGTTTGTCCGCGAGTGCCGAAAGGCCCTTCGTAACCTTCTTGGGTCCAGTGACCTTTCACGGCCTCGGAAAGAGCTATATCGGGAGTTAGTGGCGGGTTCCGCTTCTGATCCTCTTAGCGAGCGGCGAGGCTGGACGGCGGAGGAGATCCACTCTCACTGGAATTGGGCGCCAGGATCGAGCTTCTTGAACAACTCCGAGTTCTCGCTCACCTGGCGACTTGTACGGAATGCGTTACCCCTTCTCGGCTTGAACTACAAGGCGGGCCTGGCAGACATGCCCAATTGTCCTCGCTGCGGCAGTGGATTAAAAGAAACGGCTGAGCACGCCTTCTACTATTGCAAGCGAGTTCGCCCGTTTTGGGATCACGTCGGGGAGTGGACGGCTCGCATCGAACCCAAGCAGCTCGTTCTGCTCGACGTTGGTTACGTCGTGGACAACGTTCTTCCTCCGTTTCAGGGTGAGAAGCGTGTGGTGTTTCTCGTGATCCTAGCTGTAGCTCGAATGGTGATTTGGACTACGCGAAAGAAGGGATTTTATGATGATGCAAACTTTTCTCATTGTGATCTGGTTTTGTATTTTCGGCATCTGCTGAGGGTCAAAATCAGATGCGATAGAAAACGCTTGGATCGCATAACATTCAGCAGAAGGTTGGTGAATGCAGCAAGCCTGGTCGTGTGAAAGGGGGCAACGTTGGAGTCATCCTTCCCTCCTCTGCCCGCTCATGGCGTCTACGGTACGGGTCCTTCGGGACCCCACCCCCGGTAAGTAGCCAATGTTTTTTCCCTTGCAACCTAGTTAGCAGTATGGTGTCAGTCATTGTCCCCGTCATCTAGTCATTAGTATCCAAGATCTTCCCCATCCCCATTATTTTTGTACCTTAACCCGTATCCCAGCCCGCCTTTACTGAAGATCTTGAACATTCATTTGTATAAAAATCATATTACCTGTTTGAATCAACCCATACCGCACCCAACCCCTTATTTCCTTTTACCCCTGTAGATTAGGATCCCTGCCCCACCTAGGGTAGGTACGGCTTGTTTTCGGTTCTTTTCGCCCCAGAAAACAGTCGGCCTCCAATTTTATAGATGGGGGGATGGGAGGGCAACCAAACGGGGGATTTTTCCTTTGTTTCTGTATATATTTCGGGGTTTTTCCTCCCATCCCCATCATATGAATTCATTTGTAAAAATCTCAATTTGTAAATAAAATCATGTATCACTCTCGGGGTTTTAAGTAGGCCTTTTTTCATCGAGCAAATGTGGTATTTTGGTGGCAGCAGTGTGCATGGTGACGGATGAATGACTATATATTGTATTGTTGAATGGGTCGGCAAATGAGGCTAGCTAGGTCCCACTAGTTAAAACATAGTTATTGCAAGACTGCACCCTTCCCCTTCCCCACAAAACTTAAGGCCTTGTGCCTTCCTGTAATTTGCAGGAAATAAAGGGAGACAACTTCTAATTCCTTATGAGACATTTGACAGATGGACTGCAAGCCGAGCACGGCTAGTACTTCCTTTGTATGACTTCCTTTTTCTGCTAATACAATAACGTTTACCTATCACCCGTTGTTAGAGTTCATCTTCCACCAGTCTTATCTGAAGACCACAACACAAAGAAATTGTCATTTACTTTGACCATAGCCTCCAGATGACTTCAGAGTTTCTTGCAAGCCTTTCCAATGGTCTCTTTGTTTAAATTGGTAAATAGTGCCATTATCCTTGCTTTCAGTTCATGTTTGATGTTACATGGTATTTTGTTGTTCTTTCACTTAGTTGAACCCAGGCACTTGATGTAGGCTTCTGTGAGTCTGGTGCCATGTGGAAAGATGAATGGAGGCATAATGTCACCATTGGTTGTGACCACCCCAAACACCATGATGTGGACTGGGTGTTTGGTTTTGATCACATTAGTTCATTTTGTGGGGACAAAGCAGTTAAATGGTTGTTCTGTGAATTCACTATCTGATCTTGGTAGAAATTTTTCTCTTAGAAAAACCAAAGCATGTTCAGTTGGAGAGGGTCGTTGAGTTTGTTCAAAAGCTTTGCAGTGCTGTCTTTCCTCTTATTCTTCATGGCCTATAATAAATTTGGCCCTTTCTCATCTAGTATGAGAAATACCAAATGTCTTCATGCACTACCTGCCTTATAAGATAATTAGACATTCCCATGTCCTTTGCTGTCGAGCTGATTCACTTGTTGGGATTGTTGTCAATCATGGCCTTGATCTGACCAACAAATTGAGAGTTCTTTTCTTTGAGTAATCAGTGAGGGTTCTGGGCTGCTGTACTTTTGTAATCACCACTGAACTCATTCAATTTTCGTTGAATCCACTGCACTGTCCTCAGATTGACACCAAAACACTCTGAAATCTTTGTGTTGGAGTTTCCAGTGTAGATGCCACACAATACAGTATGCCTTTTCCAAATTTCGGGAGGAGTGAATTGTGACATGGTGCTGCTTTCCTCCTAGACAGTACCCAACTGACTCTAGTTTGCTGCACAGTAGACAAGAATACTTTGTAAATTGAAGAATTTATCAAATGATAATGATATACAGATATGTTGGGTCCCAAGTCATACTGGCATCAGTGGAAATGACTAAGCGGATAAAGCAGCCAGGTCTATCATAAACCTAACCACTGAAAAGAAATTTAAAATACCACATACAGACTTTAAAATGAAAATAAATAAATACATACTACACCGAAGACAACAATGCTGGAACAATAATGAAAATAATAGATTATTAGAAATTAAACCCACACTGGGGGAACAGAAGCAAAGCTTTAAAAAAAACAAAAAGAGGAGGTAACATTGTCCAGACTCCGGATAGGTCATACAAGGATAACACACTCTTATTTACTTGAAGGAAAACAACAACCTATGTGTTATGCATGTCAGACCAAATACACTGTGAAGCACATTCTCATCGAATGTACTGACCTAGCCCATATAAGAAAAACCTTTTTTAGTGCAAACACTATGAAGGAACTTCCAAAACACTGAAATAAATAATGTGATATCATTTCTAAAAACAGTGAAGTTATACACAAAAATCTAAAGAAATTTACAATAAGACAAAATTACTTCTATAAACCCTTTCTTTACTAGATATATTCTAACAAACTGATCCCTTCCCCAACCTGTTTCACAGTTTGTTTGTTTTTTTATGATTATGATTCCCTACAAATAAACTCCATATAAAAAAACAAAAAACAAATAATCAACTAATTATCTAAAGTTTATCATTAATTCCTAAGACCTCTCCCTTGATTTTCTCTATTGTAATACAACATTATAAGTTGTTTGGTGTTCTCAGGAGTAAGACTTTCATGTTGTTTTAGTAAATGTTTATACTGAGAAAATGAACATCCAGCATTTTATGCTGGCAACAGGCATCCATATGACCTTATTGGCAATCTATTCCAAAAAGGGAAATCTGCTCTTATTTGTATTCCAGAATGCTGGGATATTAAATGGATTTGGTTGGTCATCTTGGTAATTCATGTAAATTTGAAATTCTTCAAGAAAATCAGTAGAAGAATCTAAAGTAAATTTGGCAACCTTAGTTGAGGGTAACCAGAAGGCTCCCTTTTCAATAGCTACTACACTAAGGTGTAGGGGAGGGCGCTACTCCATCCCCTGGATTACTCCACTTTACCCTTGATCCTTACCTTATAATGCTGAGTGTTAAACAAGGCAGCATCAAGTACCATTTTTTGAGTCTTTGGTATGACTCGACCTGGGATTGAACCTTCGTCTCCCAGACCATTGGTGAACACTCTGCCCTACAATAAAGGATTTAGCAAGTCTTTAATGGTTGCAAAACTATCAAGGTTATGGCTTATACAAAGTAGTCATCTAGGATCAAACACTGGGCGGGCAGCCAGGTATTTATTCAGTTTTGAAAAAGATGTGCTGAACAAATCTTGGAAATTTAAGATAACTCTCTTCCTCTCTGTGTTTTCTAGTTCAAACAGAAGACTGTCAGTTTCTACACCAAATGTTGATTTTGATGTACCAGTATACAAATACTGTTTTACATCCTCCATCATGTTATAAATAACATATGCAAGCAGAGACTTAGTTTCTTCTAAGCTTGTCAAAACTGTTATCAAATGGGTGCAGTTCTCATTTATCAAATGCAGATTCAGGTGCAAATTATGGTAAGAGGCATGATGTAGTTGACCATCATTTATTAATTCCAGAATCCTATCAGCTGCAAGGCAATGGCTCTTGAAGAATACTTCATAGAATTATACAAAGGATGAGTGATATTTGGCTACATTAAACCAGGGATTCTATTTGGTTGCCATTGGCACAGGGGATAATTTCACTTGTTTCTTAGGCAAAGAACCTTCAAGCCATTTAAGATGTCACTTTTTTCAACTTGCTTTTTTAAAAAAGGCTGACTTGATGGAAGTACTGAACTGGGTAACATTATCAAATGGTGGCCAGTGTGAAAATACTTCACTAACAAGATTTAAAATATGGGCTAAGCACAACTCATGGTAACTCTTAATAAAGATATTTGACAACACTTCCGAATGTGCTTTTTTACAATAAGCTGCGGAATATGTTACAAAGGCAACAATATCCTCAAATGCAATATCCACATGAGTTACGACTCTGCTGTATACCTGACTTAAGGTTTGATGATTGCATTCTCTTAAGGTTACAACATCAATGAAAAATGACTCCCCACAAATACTTGCAATCACATTCAAAATACTCTGGTTATGACAGTCAATTGTTTCATCAGTTATGATGCTAACAGATTGATTAGTAAACTTGGCTTTCAGGGCAGCACAATGAAGAGCAAACAATTTTGGCAGATGAAGTTGCCTAACACAATTGACACTTGAAATAGCACCACCTTCCCTACAGTGTTTTTATAGAAATGGCCTCATTTTGTCAATTTTGTGTTGGGGAATGTCTGACAAAGTGCACATTTTAAAAAAATCAAGAACAAAATCATTCCATACTTCTTTACATTTCAAAAAAGTTGTAATTGTCTTCTGTTTCAGTTGAGATTGCTTTTTTGAAAACTGTTTGGTTACGTGGTGCCTTCAATAAGTTTCCAAATTTTTTTGTGTAGGTATTTAAAATTGTCGTAGACTCTTGAAAATTCAGTATGTTAATGCTATACATCTTATGAGATGACTGACCAAGTTTTATGATTTCAGGTTCAAATGAACAGCTACAGCAGCAATTGGAATACACCCTGATAAAGCCTGATTGTCACAGCTGGTGAATTTCAAAAATGCAATCTGGACGTGAGGACACTTTAGAAGAACGATATGCAATAAAATTCTGTTTTAAACTTGGAAAAAATGATGCCACAGAAACGTATGGAATGCTTCAGACTGCTTTTTGACCATCTTGCATGAATTGAGCATCAGTTTTTGAGTGGCATAAGAGATTCAAGGAAGGCAGGGAGTCTGGGAGGGATGATGAGAGGTGTGGCAGGAGTAAGGAAGTCAATACACCACAGTTGATTGGCCAAAGGGTTAGGGTTACTATGTTGAGGTTTTAAGGGAGTTCAGGAAGAGATTCCATCGGAAGAGGCTAGCACTCTTCAAATCGGGTCAGTGGCATTTCCTGCAGGACAATGCACCAGTCTACAACTCCATCCTTGTCACAGACTATTTGATCAAGATGGGCATCAAGACAGTTCATCAGCCTCCCAATAGTCCAGACCTTGCTCCCTGTGACTTTTGGTTATTCCCTAAGCTCAGAGGCTGTCGTTATGAGACAATTGAGATGAAAGAGGCTGTGATGAAGGTCATTGACACACTCACACAAGAGGACTTCGATGGGGCGTTTCAGAAGTTGTTGGAACGGTACAACAAGTGCATTGCAGCCGGAGGAGATTACTTCGAAGGGGGCTAGAGTTTCATGTGTGTACTATCAATAAAAGTGCCCATTTGAAAAAAGTCTGGAAACTTATTTAATGATCTTTGTATATTAGTTTTCAATTTTATATGATCTTTAATTGTCAACCCTAAAAATGTCACCCCTTTGCAGACGGAATTTTTAAAATGATATATTTTCTTCTACATAAAAGTTATCAGGAAATTGCTCTACTCTAGCTTTAGTATAAATTTTAGATAATGGGGTCTTTTTTTTTTAAAGGAGCAGTTCCAACTTTTGTGGTTGAGGGTGATTCACCATATTGATTTGATTTAACCCTCTTGGCAATTTGTTGCTTATTCATACAACTGTTTTTTTTAAAATAGTCAATATATGAAAAAATAATCATTGATAGTTGTTTGTTAAAGACTTTTTGTTCATTTTAAATTTGTTTTACAATAGTCAAGATGATGCAATTATGAATCCAGGAGAATCCCTGTGTAATGGTAAGCTTTGGAGTAGACCTGCCAGTTGTTTCATAAAATGGTATTTGGGAAAGTTTTTTTCTTTATTTCTAAATTGATGGTCATGTGATAGCATTTACTTTTCTTTTGTCATATCCATACAAAAAGAATACAAGTTGTTTAGAATCTTTTACTTGTAAATTTTGTAAAAATCAAAAAAGCCTTGTGGAAATGAATTTGTTAAACTGGGTTTGATCTTCATATCTCATTCTTCCAACACCATTGCCTGTCTTCCCTGTAAGAGGACTAACTTTCAGATGCTACATTACAGTTTCTTAGAAAAATATAGATGAGTCAACATTTTCCTAGACCCACTTTTCTTTTTTTATGTAAAAAAAACTTTTTCTCTAAATTCTTTTTTGGATCTTAAAAGGAAAAATAAATCATTTGTAAAATCAAATTTCAAAGAAATAACTAGATTATGTTATGTTCTATTTATCAAAATGTTTAACAACAAAATCTGAGTGACAGTTAAGTTTTGAAAGAATTAAAACATTAAAAAATTTGGGAAAAAAATCAATTAATTTGTTATTTATTATTGAAAATCACAGATTCCATTTCAGATTAATGATTTCTCAATTTCGTCTGTGATTTTGTGACCACGGAAATTGGTACCCCTACATAGCAATAGTTTAAACTATTTAACTAGTAAAAATTTGTAATATTGAATAGAATTATTAGAATTTAATAGCAGTACTTGAAACCATTTAATTGTGTGCAAATAAATGAGCTCTGGCTTGTTTAAAATATTACCTACAAACTATTCATTTACAGATTATATTTAATATATGTATAAAAAAGGATTTGGCAATAAATAATCTATGAATATGCCATAAAATACAATCAACCAACCAACTTGATATTGTATAACTGTGTCCATTATAAATGATTATAGACAAATAAAAAAGTACAATCAACAAAAAAAAACATATAATGGAATCAAATTTCGGCATTAGGATTTGATATGCTGTTAAGCAAATAAACCAAACCAAAGCAAGCAGCAGTATTCCTAGCATGCACATGCTGTACCTGCAAATATACTCACATATACAGTACCTCCTAACATGCATTGTCCTTCAAGGTGTTGCAATTTTTTTTTCTATCAAGTATTCTTTCTCCCTTTACCTATTTTCTTTTTATGCCTTCCTTTTTTTTTTTTTTTTTTTTTTTTTTTCTTTTTGACAAGAATACATGCATAATTCTGGTTTAGATAAAAAATGCAAAAGATTTTTTTGTTGAGTATATTGACTATGTATCTGTTTACTACACAGCCTGGATAGATATAGCATCTAAGTATATTTTTTTGTCTTTCCCTTTTTTCTTTCCTTCATTCTTTTTTCTTTAAAATTTATTTTATCCATTGTTTCTGTTTATACTTTCTAATGTTATCATTCTTTTCATTCTATCAGTCTCCTTTATTTTTTCCCATCATTATTCTTCTTTCAAGCTTTTTATCATTACCTCTCCATTTTCTACTTTTTCATTTTCTTATTCTTTTCGCCTTCTTTAACTATACTGTGGTTCTACATTTACTCTCTCTTTGTATCTTTTGTTTTTCTTCCCCATTTCCACTCATCCTGTTTTTCTCCCATCTTTATTTTCTCCACAT
Source organism: Sepioteuthis lessoniana (assembly GCA_963585895.1). Classification (NCBI taxonomy): domain Eukaryota; kingdom Metazoa; phylum Mollusca; class Cephalopoda; order Myopsida; family Loliginidae; genus Sepioteuthis; species Sepioteuthis lessoniana. The sequence continues at coordinate 78,646 of CAUZXS010004743.1, read as the reverse complement.
TTTCTCCTTTTTCTGTTATATATCAGTCATTTACATTTGATTTTCTTTCTTCTATTGTTTGTCTTGTTCTCTGTCCTAAATTACTGACCTTTTCTTCATTGAATAAGTACTTATTCATGAAATTCCTTTTACTGATCTTATTTCTTTTTCTCTTTTATAATTCAATAAACACCACAAATATTCAGCATTTCCTCTATGTGTAACCAAGAATCATTTTAAAAGAAATGAGTACAGAAATTATCAATATTTCCTGCTCCAATATTCTTTTAAAAGATTCTTTTGTTTTCTTTCTCTTGTACTAAATTTGTTTTTTTTATAATTCTTTATGCTTTTGATTATGCTCTGTACTAATCAGCTAAAGATCTATTTGGTTGCAAGAAGAAATGAAGGTTTATTTTCTCTAAAATGAAAATTAATACAGTAGTGAAACTACACTAAGCGTTGAACAGTATATTGGTGATTATGGTTGTTCTTTTCTTCTATATGAAAAAGTAATTTTGCAGGACTTTTTTGGACAATTTTACAACAGTGACTTGCCATTGAACTCTGGTGGATTTCAATATTCTTTCATATATATATATATATATATATATATATATATATATATATATATATATATATATATATGATTTTGATAATAAATTTTATCAACCCAATATTGAACTTCAGTGCTTTGTGGCATCTTTCTATATATAGTTTCTCAAATGTCTTTTTTCCATCATCGGTCTGCTATCATATAACTCAAGTATGACTAAAGCTATAGCTACCAAATTTTCTCTCCTTATTAATAGGATCCTTGTTTGTTTTGTTTTTTTGTTGTTTTGTTTGTTTGTTTTTTGCAAAATCTGTAAAGATTTTGAAATTTTCAAAAATATGCCAAAAAACTTTTAGCATATTTTTGAAAATTTCCAAATCTTTACAGATTTTTGCAAGGAGTTCATTTATAATGTAAGAATAATACTAAATTGGACCCTTTATATCCATTATGTTATCTCAACTAGATCTTTATCTTTTTTGTTTAACTGTATAAAGCTGAAATTTTCCTTACCAGAAACCAAAGTTATAACCTTTTTTCCATTACTTTTTTCTGGTCATCAGACAATCAAAACTAAAAAAATTTCTCCTGTTTACATAGTAGTATGAGGAATGACCACCAGTTGGCCATTATAGGTTAACATCTTGATGACATTTATTAACTTATAAGTCCTCACATGTGTTTATCACTGCAATAAAAAGTGGGATGGATGAATTTATGGTCAGTCTGCATAACTTAAAATCTCATCTGCATTTTAGGTTTTCTACTAGTTATGTATATTTACTCACTGTCAATATCTCATAACAAAGATACAACTAGATGAAAATGGTCCCTCACAATATCCCTTTTAGGAAATAGCAAGATTTCTTTTTAGTTTATGTTGTCAAAGATGAATTAATGAGTTTACTCAACATTACCTGCTGAATTTTACTTATTTTGACACAAGGCCACAAGTTTGGAGCACCTAGTGTGGATCAAACTCATGGCTTAGTAGTAATTGATCTACAAAATTAGCTTTTTATACTTGGTAGCTTTCTTTATTGCATTCTTTCACTAAATGTGACATAGTCTGGCACAAAAGGGGATTATCTGAAGATAAAACCTAACACATTAATGAATTCATCCACAAGATCAGCCTGCTAAGCACTACACTCTAAAATGCAGTCCCTTCATTATATTTTCCTGTTAGTGGTGTTTATAATACACTGACTGTATCCTCTATAAAGGGGTAAGAACCTTTACCAAGGGGTGTTCTGAGTATGGCACTGTTGGTGAGGCTCTAGTTCTGGGAAGTGTGGAATATCCCTACATTGCCATTACTCCCAGGTCTACTCTGACCCAGAGTGGTAGTACCTGTCAGCATCCCATCTATGGCTCAATTAGATCTGCTTGAAAATTATTTGTATTGTTTTTCCAGACAGCCAATGCATTGTGAACCTTATGTCCTAAACATCTGTAAATAAATAAATAAAATTTGCACTGCATTTTTAGTGCAGTTTTCTATATCTGAATATTGTCTTATGCATTTGTTTTGAATACCCTGTAAATACGGGAGTTTAATTTTTTTCTAAACTCTTCTTACTGGACTTGATCCCACATATATTCACTTTCATGCATTTGTGAAAAACTGTGACAAAATGTCTGTTGCACTGGTCTTCAGTCAAACTATCATACAAAGAATGCAGAGTCTTGTTTTCAGCCTTTATGCATAGTTGTGAAGATGCATTTGATTTTCATACATCTGGTAGGTAAGGAATTAAACAGTGTGCACAATACCCTCTATATAAGCAAATATAGATCCCTTTTATTTGTGCCTTAATCTTTAATGGTGTCAGTTTGTTTGAAACTTAGTCATTTCAACTGGTTTCATGCATTCCTTTGCTTCCTTTTTTCCTTAGGAATTGTAAAATAATCAGATTTGTCTCTGGAATCAAAATACTAGGGCATGTCATAATGATTAAAGAGGCGACTTTGTATCGAGACTCTAGAGACCAAAAGGTATCAGGAGCAGGAATTGAAATCCGCACAGGAAGGAAGTGGAGTGCTGCCAGGGAACTGAAGGTTGCGGAAGAGAGGTTGCAGTAGAAGGCTATGGTCAGTACAGTGGCCAGAAGGACAAGAGGCTTGGGATACTATCCGAGTCCCAGTATAGAAAACACCAGAGGGAAAGAAAGAAGGGTGCTCTTACAAAAAGAAGTAAGAGAAGGCATGGAAGAGACTAGGCTGGCAAAGATGGTAGGACTTTTTCAACAGGGTACCTGGACCAGATGGGAAAATTATGTTCGGCGGCGAATAACCTGGTCAGATTTGTAGAGGTCCGACTTTGACCATCTCAGATTCCAGATCCAGGCAGTTTATGATGTTCTTCCAAGCCCATCAAACCTTCACACATGGGGAAAAAGTGATACCCCAGCATGTCAGTTGTGCAGGGGTAAAGGAACGTTACAGCATTTGCTCTCAGGATGTGCAAGAGCATTAAGTGAAGGGCGTTATCGTTGGCGACACAACCAGGTCCTCAAAGCTATTGCTGAAGTGGTATCAGAGGCAATAAAATCGAATAGATTTAGTCCCGGAAGACATAAGATTATTTTTGTAAGAGCAGGAAGCTTGAAACAGCCTCAGACAAAAAATAAAGTAACGCCAGGCAGTCGAAGTGGGGTGTCATAGATTTAACGCAATGTCGATGAGTAAAGCATTAACAAGCATCGGCATTTCAGGAGTGTTAAAAAGAAAGGCCCTGAAAAATATTACCAGTGCTGCAGAAAGAGCAACGAATTGGTTGTGGATCTGAAGGGCGGATAGTTGGGGTTGTAGATAAGTGGAAAAAAAAAAAATATTAGAGCGGGGGAGGTTAAAAAAAAGAAGAAAATCCGACTTATTTTAAAAGATATATACGGTTTGTAAGATTTTATCTTGTTATATATTTTAATCTATTTTTCTTTTATCTATTTTATTTATTTTTTTGTGTGAAGGTGTGTGGTTGTATTAGGTTTTAAGCGTTCATTTGAAATCAATTCATTTTATAGAATAATATATTAGACGTTTTAGTTAGTTTGTAAATATTGCATTTTAAGCGACAATGTTTTTGTGAAGATTCCAATGTATTACTTAGGTGTTGGTTTTTCTGCTTGTTTGTTTTTTGTTGTTTTTTTTTGTTTTATTTTTTTCTCTTTCTCTTTCGTAAATCGTTCGAAAAGGAAATTTTAACATATAGTAATACCCGGCGTTTGTTTTAGTTCGTAATTGCATATTTATGTACAGTGTTTAATGAAAATAAGTTTTAAAACAAAAAACTAAATGTATATTTTAATTTTATACAGGAGTTTGTTAGTTTTAATCATAATTTTATATTTATGTACAGAAATTTTTTTTATTTATTTTTTTTTGTAAGTTTAAAAAAAAAAAAAAAAGAAAGAAAAAAATAGAAAAAAAATTCATACCAGATTGAACAATGAGCCAAATAAGGACGTCATTTTGGCCGGAAAGCAAGAGCAAAGTGGCCTCCCAATTTTAAAGGAAAGATTTAGAAGTCATCAGAAGAGCTTAGTTCTTATTGGCTGTTGTAAAATTAAAAGTGATACCCATGGATAGAGAGCTATTTCTGTGGTCATTTGTCTTGTGTGGATGCGCAGGTTAGCTGCCGGGATGGGAGTTGGAGTGAGATCAATGCCAAATGGGTCATTTGGGCGAGGGGGTCTGATATTGCAAGACCCGAAACCCCCCATGAACCCAAAGGAAACATCACTGATGACCCATCCTGATGCATCAATGAAGATGTATGATATAAATAAATTTAATATCATATCTTTTAATGATCCTAGCTCTTCTAAAGTTTTCAAGTATTGATGATTGGGTCCTCCTCTACCTTGCACTTTATAGCAGTATAATTGATGATCATCCACTTCCATGTTATATTTCCAAAAACAATTCACCAATCTTAAACACTTTCAGACTGTATGTTTAGATATTTTTTCATTTTAATCCACTACTAGATTCTATTGAGAGCTTCAACAGCTTTGGGATTAGGTACTTGTATCTATCATCATAGCTTCTGAAACAAAATGTATGGCTGAATGATAAAAATGATTTTATGTGCACACTCATGCACACACACACAATTTTTGTTGATCAGATTCTCAACAAAGTCAAAATTAATAATTGAAATGATACCAAAATGGTATTCTCCCATGATTTATTATTCTAATTGTTGCTATCATCAAACCTCATTCAGAATACAGCCCAGTCGGCTGGGGCTGTAGAATACACTGATTGCTTCTCCACTGAGGGGTTAGACATCTCCCCAATAAGTTTCCTGCATATGACACTTAACCATCTGATGGTGAAGCTCTAGTCCTGGAATTGCTACCCAGTCCACTCTTACTCAGAGTGATAGTACCTGTTAAGGTCCTATTTATGAGTCAAACAGAACTGTTTAACATTTTAATTATGTGCAAATGAGAAAATAGTGTTGAACAGAATTATTAGTGTTAAATAGCAATACTTGAAACCACTTTTTAAAAAATGAAATTACCCACAAACTATACATTTACAAACCATATGTATATCCATTTAACCATGTTCTAACAAATTACAGATATGAAATTATAGAATTAGTGGTATGTAACAATACTTGAAACCACTTAAAAAATGAGCTCAGCCTTGTTATAAAAATGTTGTCTATGAAATATACATTTACAAATCATTTATTTAATATAAATGTATAAACAGGATTTAGCATTAAATAACCTACAAGGGTTGATATGCCATAAAACCCAACCAACCAACCAATCATTCAGAATAACAAGTAACAATTACTTGTGTAAAAGATTTTACTGTATACACACTCTCCACTGCTTAACGTTTGAAATAGTTTCCTCAGTGATGATAGTTGAATATAAATGCTGTTTGGTCAGATACTTGGAAACAGTTTCACTTTTCATATCCTTCTCTCTACTACACCATTCTATAATGATTGTCAGCTTACATGTATACAAGGCTATTTGATTTAAGAGACATCATGTTGGACGAGGACTGTTGTTTTATGAAGTTGCCAACTCTTGACCAATAAAAATCAGTTTTTTGATAATCATATGAATGTGTATCTGATTCAATGAGAGCTGTGTTTGCTGTTGTGTTCAAGATTACTCGAATGCCTTCAGAAAATATCAACTTTGCTGACCTTACTGATCAATACTAAATTGTAGTATATTTGTATATTTCTCCAAATATCCATTTTGTACTTTCAGAATCAAGTTTGAAAGTTGATTTAGATCAAACTAAAGTCATTTTTACAATTTGATTTCTAGCAAAAGGTCAGAATGTTGATGTATAATATTTTAAATTCTTTGTGCAAAACTAGATGACATACTGAATTCCCATTCTAATTGCAGTCCATGATGATATTGATGTTTCTATTCAGGAAAGAGTGTTATCTCTATTTTAATGACTGAAAAATAACACTCTAAAAGCATGCAATCTATATTTCTTTATTAATCTTCTTTTGCTTTATCATCACTCTATAACAATTCATGATATTTTATGAACATAGTAACTGTTACATTGGCATGTAAATTTCACATGCTAAATTAACAATCATTATGAGAGAAAACTAGTCATTCACTAAGTTTAGTTTAGCATAAGGCCAGATGTATGGTGGGGGGCACCCTATGTGAATCAAACTCACTAACAATAGTCTACTAGTCTAGTATGCTAACCATTATGCCATATGAGCTGTGTAACAGTTATTGTTCAAGGAAATGGAATTAGCAACCCTAATACAAATTCTGGACAAGACTGTGTTTCACTTTGCACTAATGCTCTTGCATGAATCCATTTCTTCTTTCACCCCCTGCTATGAGTCAGTAGTAGGTAGACTGGTTTCTTTTTTAGATTTAGTTTTGGTAACCAGTCTAAAAGAGTGAAATCTCTTAATTCATTTCAACTTTACTACACTTAAAAATTGACCTTGTTCATAGTGGAAGAGTTGAGTAAATACATGTGTATTTATGAAAGTGCAATGGTGGGTGCAAAAATTATTAGAAAAAGTAAGAAAGAAAGATTGGCTTCTGGATGGTTTTAAAAAATATTAGACATGATAATTGACAATACATGTACATGTATGCATGTTGATTTTCATTCTGAAAGAAAAAGGATGGGGAGGAGAAAGGAAGCAAATTTTGATTTGGAGCACCTGCTCAAAGTTCATTTGTTTAATAATTCATTGTAAATTAGATTCTGCCTGGATGCTGCACAAACATAGTTTGTTTATATATATATATATATATATATATATATATATATATATATATATATATATATATATATATATATATAATGAAAATTAGATATGGATGTAAGATTTCAAAATCCTTATTCTTTTTCTCTTAAATTGTTTAGATAAAAAGATTATAATTATATCTTAATTTCTAAAATGACTTCTGTTACCATCACAACAGAATTTCTTATTTTTCTGTCGTGAGACCTGATTATGTATTAAAATTAAGGAGATATATTCGTAGGTACATCAAAATGTCTGTAGCTAAATGATGAAAAAAAATTTTTTAGACTACAAATATTTATTTTCAACATTATGTCTTCCTTTATTGATCAACTTAATTCAATGATGGATATCAAACACATAGATGAAATAGTGTACTTAGAAAATTTCACCCTCTTGAAGTCAGCTGTTAATATATGTGCCACTGATGACAAGAACATGACCCCATGCAGCCAGAATTGGACCATTGGCAAAAACTCTAACCAATAAACCAGGCCATTGGCATAATGGTTTGAGTGTTCACCTTTTTTTTTTTTCTTTTTTTTTTTTTTTTTTTTTTTTTCATCGAAAATGAGCCTGAGCTTTTCTTTTTTTTTTCTTTTTTGCATGCAGTTAAATGGTTTCGAGTATTTCTATCTAACACAGATAATTCTGTTTACTATTAATCATTTGTTTGCACACCGTTAAATAGTTTTAAGTATTGCTCTGTAACAGTAACAATTTCATATCAGTCATTTGTTTGTACCCATTTAAATGGATACAAATGATTTATAAGTAGTTTGTTGGCAATTTCATTTAAATGAGTTATTTTAAATTTGTTTGCACACAAGGGTTGCTTATATATATATATATATATATATATATATATATATATAAGATCATTTTTATTACCTGCCCATAAATACTACATTTTACTTAACCCATAAGTGCCACCAATAACTGTTGATAATGCAATCATTATCATCATACAAATAAATAAAAAATGAATAAATAAAAATATGAAATACTAAAAAAATTTTCTTGAAAAAGTAACATAATGAAAATTTTAATTCTAATCATCATCTTCACTCAAAAAATTCACTTCAAAACAGACATTTCATATTCACATCAAATAAACCTTTAGCTATCAGAAAGAGAGGTAGGATCAAGAGAAAAAAAGAAATTATTCTGATTGAAACAATTTTTTCACCACCTCCTCACTCACTCTTCCCTTCTATCACTCTCTTCTTTTGGCTCATCCTTCTCACCAATAGACACCGGAAATATGTGTATATATGTAAAGGTGCATGCCATGTGCTGATATACTTATATATATGTATGTGTGAGCAACAGCACATACACAGACTCACTCACATTAAACTTAGGCACACATACACACAAACAAAATCCCCTTTCTAAAACCATCAACACAAATTAACCATATCAAACATTTTTAAAAAAAATCTTTCACTGCGTCTGACAAATGCATAAAGCATGAAATCCAGGGTCACAGACACCACCATGTAATACATACATAATATATATATATATATATATATATATATATATATAACATGGTAGTATCTGTGACCCTGGATTTCATGCAATCGTCAGAGTGAAGGGTTTTAAAAAAAAAGATTGATTAATATGATTAATTTTTTTTTTTAATTTTATTTCTTGTCTGTCGCTTGCATATACATCTATATGGATATTTGTGCATGCAGTGGCATGGATCTTTACATGTATGCACATATTTAGCTGTTGTTAGGAAGGGGTGAAACAAAGGAAGTGAGTGTGAAAATGGTGGGGGGGGGACAGAATTGTTACAATTGGAATGATTTCTTTTTCTCTTGATTCTACTTCACTTTCTGATGGCAAAAGGTTTATTTGATGTTATTATGAAATGTCTGTTTTGTGGTGAATTTTACTGAGTGATGATGATTACAATTAAAATTATCATCACATTACTATTTTTTTTAATCATTTGTTATTTATTCTTATAATGATAATAATTGTGTTGTCAAGGGTTATGTGGAGTAGTATTTATTTATTTTTACACACACACACACACACACACACACACACACACACACACACACACACACACACACACACACACAACTACTCAGAGTAGATTAAAACGACAAAAACATATCAAATATCAAAGACCAATTAGGAGTGAAACAGACCAAGGTAGACATACATGGAGAAAAGGAAAGAAAGAAGTGACCTCTATACAAACACATAACCAATTGAAAACCATTCAAACTTCAAACAGGAGTGAGTTCAAGTCTCATTAAGCACCCCATTTATGGGGCCTTGTGCTATATATGTTCTCTGAAAGTAACAAGCTGGAAATATGTATGTAAGAACAAGATAAATAAATACATCTTTAAAAAATACTAATATCTTCATGGACTTATTTATTTTAAAATATTTCTTTCTCTCTTTGAACCTATGAAAATTTTTTTTTACATACCTATATGTATATATATATATATATATATATATATAAAAGCTCTATCATTGATATTGAGCACTATTTAATAATACTGCAATATTTGTTCCTCCATTAACGCACCAAGTGAGCTAGTAATAACCATAAATCGCTACAATATTTAAGCTCACACACCAGCTGAGCATGACTGCTATATTAAAAAACAGAAAACAAGACATTGAATGCATCAACTTTGCATATTCATTAATTCAGTGCCATTGATCAGAACAAGTGATCAAATTGAACAGAGCAATATCTGGTGAATACTGCGATTGTGGGGAGAACTTTCTATTTAAGCATTTCCAAGTAGGTTTTCACCTGTTTTGCCGCATGTAGCCTAGCATTCTCATTTTATGTTGTACATAAAAAATAAATGGATTTTAACTTATTCATATTGCAACTAGCAACAAATCACTAAAGACTGATTGAAACATTATTTCATAAAAACTCTTCAAGACTTATTTCAGTGTAGAATGACTAGTTTCTGTTTTTGATTATCAACACTAACCATCTCTTCTGCTCATATGCATTTGATTTAATTTCATCTCATCTTGATTATTCATTATAACTGAACATAAAAAGCATCTTCCCAATTTTTCTCACTTATTCTTCAAATGTACTACGTCTTTCATGTTCATTATTATTTTTTCTTTTATTCATTCTTTGAAAAAGTAAAAAAAAAATTAATTTCCCTAGTAAATTTGACCAAATAATCTATTTCTTTCAATAATAAAGAATAATGTATGTAATAAATCCATATATTCTGGAACTTCATTCCAATTCAAGTTAATATTCTAATCCCTCCTGCTCACTACTATCTATTATTTCCTGTAATTTTAGAAATTGGCCAATTTTCCTATTCTCTGTAAGTTTCCTATTCATTTAAAAAGTGGAAATATCAAAACCTTAGACACTTGTACATTGTCAGCATCAATGGCTTGAAAGCCTTGTTTCCTGTTGATGTCACTTCCTTTGAATTTTCTATTTTTACTTAACCTTATATTTTGGATTCCTATTTTCTTTCTAACCTTAAAGCTTAGGATATTTTTTGTTCAAATTAGATATAAAATCTTAATAAAATGAGATATTTAAAACAAGCATTTTATGGCCTAAAATGTTGCTTTTGAAACTGGTCTTACAGACCCCTTTAGGCCCATCATATGATAGTTGTGGAAACAGGGGGTGGTCTGAAATTGTAAATTTCATTTAATATGAATTTAAGATTAGGAGTACTGGTCTTAGCAATAAGTCTTAACTTATGTTGACCTTTCTGACCTTTTGGTGTGGTTGTTCCTATTTTCAAATGCAGAGCCTTACAATTCCAGTGGATGATCAACTATTAATGGAGTGGTTCTGCAGGCAAACCAACATTCTACCAAAAGTTGCATCTTGACATTGGACCTGACATCTTGAATATTGTAACTCAAAAACAGCATCACCCATTACAAAGCTATTGAAAAACAATACAGACCTCTACAATATATTAGAAATTGAATAAATGAAGTTCATTTAAAGTAAAAGGATTTTTCAAGGTGAAAATTTTCTTGTCATTGTAGATCATTGATTCATTAATTACTATCTAGAACAAGTAGCAGTTTACTAGAATATTTTCTATATAGAAAGGGTTCTTGAGTTTGCAAAGTTTTGAAACCACTGGTCTAGAATATTAAATTTAAATCAAAAATAGGAAACTTAGGCACTTACCTTTATCTAAAACTATTATCAATAATTCTAAGGAATTTTAATTCATGCCTGAGGCTGGTAAATCAATAAAGATCAGTTAAGATTTCACTACATTAGCCATCATCTAAATATTGAATATTAACTATTTCTTTTTTTTTTCTTTTAATACACTATTTCAATGCACATTCATTTAATCTTTTGGTCACCAGAAAAAACAATGTCATAGGAAATAAGTAAAAAAAAAAGTTTCTGGCTAGGAAGTTTTCAACTAGATGTTTACTTTTTATGTTTAAGCAAAAAGATAAAGATTTGATGAATGCAACAAAGGTGTAGTTTAGCATTATATCTAGAAGTATAATCAAACCACCACAATAAAAACTTATAAGGTTATGGAACTTTTAAAAATCAACATGCTTCAAGGTCCTATTCTCTTTAAAAGCATCATGTTATTGCATTAACATTTATAGTATCAGCAATATCCAGCTGGATATCATAAATGTTAACCTCTCTATGATATTCATTAACTTTATAAGTTCTCATAAAATATATATCTATTCTTACAATAAGTAGTGGGATAGATAAATCTATGTTTTCCTACCCATAGGGTGGATTTTATATTAGAGCCATTTGGATGTTATAACAATAGTCTATAAAATTTGGTTGAAATGTGTCTGAGCATAATTGAAAAGTGAACATGGACATAGACTTTGAAATGTTTAAGGAAGAATATCATCTTTCACCTGAATTAGTCATTACTTTTTTATTTTAAAAAAATCAAGCAAATATTTGCTCATATCCTTCCATTTTTCCTTTTATATCATAATACTAGGAACTTTTCAATGATCTTATTTTATTACTAATAATAGAGTAATTTTGTGAAAATCTGGAAAGCTATTTTGTCTGTGGTGATCTTGCTTATAATAGATATACTTTAATTTAATAATTGTTTATACTGGAATAAAGAAATGTGAACATGTGCAGCATAGATTGATTGATTGATTTTTTTAATTTTTTTTTTAATGAAAAATGACCTGGTAGCTGTAATTCTTTTATTACAGATTAACAGAAAATTATCTTTAATATTAGATATGATTCATCATTATCTACCTCAATGAAAGAAATATATGTGAAATATTTTCCTGTGGGTGGTATTTACTTTTTTTTTTCTTCTTTCTGAAATTTGATTTTTAGAGTTTGTTTAGTAGTTTTTCACATGGAATAATGAAAGCTTTTTCACCTGAGCAGTCATTTAGACTTTAGTCTTTTCTACTTGTCAAATCCTTCAGAATTCAGAAACAGCCTACCGATTTTGAATATATTTGAAAAGAGGTCCTTATGTTAATTATATTTTCAGAGCATTTTATGATAAAAATGGTAGTAATCTAGATTCCAATTTAGAGGGAAGAGCATCATTATGACTTTATAATCAAGTTTTATGATGAATTAATTACATCCTGTCATTTTTCATATCAAATCCATTTTTTAACGGTAACCATTGATAAAATTCTACCAGATTTTTTCACCATGAAAAAATGAACTGAATTTAAAGCCTATTAAATTATATTCATACTAATCTTATCGAAAGTTTTTAGACTTTTGACTTAAGGATTTTTCTACAATAATTTTATTAGTCTAACTTGATATTTATTTATAGGAAGTTATAATTATTCTGATACTACTGAAATTTGGAACTGGCAAGTCTGTATCCGATATCAAAAATGTTGTACCGTTTTTAAATTTTATGAGTTTAAAAAAAATATAATTTGCTCAGGATAATTTTATAGGAATCAAAATTATACTTATATCTAGTTTCAAATTCAGTTTTTATAGCACATAAGCATGATAACTACTAGATTTTGACCTACTTCTGCATATACAGGGTGGAATGATAAAATTGTCGTCCTAAAGAAAACAACACTACAGCTTTATTTTAAAACTTTTATTGAAAAAATCAATTCAATTAACTTAATTATGTAGTAGAGCTGACATCTATTCAATGTAGCCACCTTCAGCCTCAATCACCACCTCGATACGGATCCAGAACTGGGAGCATGTCTTTTCTACAAGCCCCGGTGGGAGCTCAGTGAATACTCGGCAGATGGCGGCGATCAGGCTGGCTTTGGATTTGTGGGAGGTCATGTTGGTGATGTTCTCAATGTATAACCAAACGAAGTAGTCCAGTGAGTTCAGGTTGGAGAAGGAGAGGGGCTAGTGATAGAAGGGTACAAAGTCGTAGTACTCCTTCTGAAGCCAAGCCTGGATCTCTTTGGACTTGTAGGCTGGTGCTGAGTCTTGCTGCCACACCCAGGATCTGCCACCAGCCACCTGGTTGCACCAGGGGATCACCACACTCTTCAGCACATCCAGGTACACTTTGATGTTGACTTTCAAGCCGACTTCAAAGATGTGAGGTGGCATGATGTGGCCCTCACTTGAAACCACACCAAAGACCATAATCGTAGTCGGAAACTGTTTTCATCACCCTGGGCCTGTCCCTGTTATTCGTGGCAATGCTGATTTGCATTCTGAGGGTGCTGGCAATGGTCCTGTTGTCTAACTTGGATTGGTAGAGAGCATGAGTTGTACAGTGGCGCATCTTCAATCTCGCTCATTGAACCTTGTATCACTTTCAGACATGGTAGAAGGCTCCTATCGTCTTGTGATTTGTACACAACTGGCCAACAAGTAGATGGTCTGCAACAAAAAAAGAAAACTGGTTTTCATTAAACAGAAATGTAATCATGTTGTCTTTTCTATGGCAACAATTTTATCTTTCCACCCTGTATATATTATTTTTCTAAAGAATCCTTTTCAAAAGAATTATCCATATTATTCAAATTTGGCTGATATAACAAAATCATTATATTTACCTCCTTAAAAATACTTTACATTCATAGAAACATTTCTTATTTTAGCTCAAAATCAAATACAAAAGCAAAAAATTGCTTTTAATGTGAAGTTTAATTCTAACTCATATATCAAATCTTTTTCTTTGGTCATCAAATGATATTTTATTATTTTCAATGTACTCCTATAAATTATGTTCTAGTTTGAATCCTTGAACTTTATTAGATTGTTTGGGTACTATGCTGAGTAATTTCTTTTCATGATATTTCTCAGGGTAATGGGGCTTGGCAATGTCTATCTTTTCTTGAAAAGACAGTATCACTAGCAAGGAGTAATCTCTGACCTGGTAATTTTTTTTTTTCTCCTCGATTGTTTATCCATGATTGGAAGGAGTCGATTCATGCCATTCCCAAAATGTATGAAGTGAACATCAATTGTCTATTCCAGAATCTGAATGCTTTTGCTGAACAAAAAGGTTTAAATTTCACTTTCTAATTTTCTTCCAATTTTTTTTTTTTTTTTTTATTGTGTGTGTGTGTGTGTGTGTGTGTTTTTGATTAAATAGGCAGACACTTTATGTCTCCCAATTCAATCTTTAAATCATTCAAATCTTTAATATGAATTATTTGACTTTTGGATAGAATGAATTTGCGAAGGTGCCATATTATTTTGAAGTACTTTCGGCCCAACTCGACCCATCTTTAGGTGAAGTGACAAGCACACTGATTTAAAATTGATCTTGTTTAAGAAAATTTTTTTAATCTTTATATAGAGAGTTTCAAGAATTTGGATCTTTTGTTGTTTTTTTGTTTAATGTGGAGTTTTTTTCAGTTAGAATTTTTCTATATTTGGAGGAAGGACATGAATGTATTTTGAAGTGTTAAGAAATGGAACTAGTATCAGATAGGTAAAGTATTAAAAGTCACAAGAGTTTTTGTATTCAGACTGATGTAGGTGCTTTCTTTATTTGAGAAGCATTCTCCTAGTGGACACTTAAACTGGTACACTACATTTGTCATAGTGAGGTAACTAGTTGAGGGAGAGAAGTTCTTGGGGAAAAATACAGCACCTTCCTAAATTTATTCCATTCAAAAGTCAAATGACACTTATGAAGACTTAAACAGCTCAAACATAGAATAGGCAGACAGTACCAGTCCTATTTAATTTTAACCAAAAATGTTTAAAAGAGAAAATGTTTCTGATATATATATATATAATTTACAAAGTAAGTGTATTTTTATTCAGTTTTTGTGTGCTTAAAAATAATTGTTTTTTTATTTAATTTATAGGTCCTGCATCATTTGCTCTTATTATTATACAGTCTTTGATTGAATTTTCTTATCAAAGGTTTCCTTTTCATTTTGGAAATAGTTTTCCTATTCTATTCTCTTTCTCATACTGTAAGTTGGCATTCAGTATCAAACAAAATAGTTGTGTATTTTAGTCAAATAATATTAGTAGCTTGATTAAATAAACAGGTATAAATAATACTAGTGACACCATCTGTTGAAAGAAAGCTGACTCAAGCTTTTATTGCGAACTGAAAAGTAGCAAAAAGAAATTAAAACCTATAAATGAATGACTAAATAATTGAGCCAATATCTAGTCACCTCTTGAATATTTTCAATGTAAGATTTTATGTCTTGATTTGTTTTGTTATTGTTTTCCTGTTTTTTCATTAGATACAAAATTTTAAAAAATAGTTGAGAAAATTGTTTAAAATCCTCACTGATTCAGGTATTTCTGTTGGGCATTTTCTATCAAAAGAAAAGGCTAAAAGATTTTAATTTGAGGCTATACAGTACATACTCATATATTTTTTAACAAGGCATAAGTCATTCAATTATGCATGTATCCTGTGGAATTTGTATGGTTTCAGCTGGTATTGATAATTATTATTTATAATATCAGTCAAATCTGGAAGCCCATGAAGAATTGTCTAATTTATTCCATCCTTAAAGTAATTATCAACATTATTGTTTTGTTTTATGAATATTTGTCATTTTCTGAGTTCATTTTTGCTTCATTTGGCTTTTATTATCTTGTCTAACTTTTTTCTTTTTATTTTGGTTAAACATATCCGAAATGTTCATTCCTGCAATCTCAGCCGGCATATTCACTCAAGTTTATTCAAGCATCTCCATCAATCCTGTGGAAACATTGCCTAATTTCATTTAAGCTATCGGTAAAACAACTCACTTGGTATTTCTCATTCATTTTACCCAATCCCAAATTTTGAAAGAGACAAAGAGATTCAGTCAATGGAAAGTGGCAATATGAAGTAAATAATGAAAGTTGTTTTTATGATTTTCAATCTAGAAGAAAGAAAAGGAATTCTTTATTAATTTATATGATTTTAAACAAAATGTAGGGAAAAAAAAGCTTGTAGTTCAAAAGGATGTTATTTAAAAAAAAAAAAAAAAAAAACCTCCTAAGTACGAGAAAAAATTTAAAAAACAAAATTTCTTTGTATAACCTTCTACTGTTTTGTTTGCTTTAAACAAAGACAGTTTATTATTGTAATCTGCGCAGATGTACATTTGTGTGAAAATAAATGAACTGGGAATAATACAAAATGCTAGAACCCACATACATACAGGTGTACTGATAGGTGTTTATCGACACTTGTATAGATATATCCACTAACATAAAAGCACAAGTATACACACGCACACACACACACACACACACACACACTAGTTGCTAGCCAGTTTCTTATCATTGTCTGATAGGCAAGTCCTTTGTTGCATATAAAGCAAGTCATACTTTTCTCTCTGTGTGTGTTTGTAAATATATATATATATATATATATATATATATATATATATATATATATATTTCTTTAAGAAAAACAAAAACCAGTCACATTAGGATTATAAATTTATTTCCATCCTGTTATTGGTATTGATATGAATCAATAACACCAAAAATAACAGGACTTATTCAGATCTAATGGATAAAATAATTCAGAATAGACACAGGAAAGAAGGGTGGGAGGGTGTAGAAGAGGGGTGAAGAGTTTCCTCCCCATTTAGCCCACTTCCGGTTTTTAGTTTTTATTACTGGTTGGAATTATAGTAAATTAAATTTTTGTAATTTTTAAATTCTAAATACATTTCAACTTAAAACTCCAGATTTAATAATGATTTAGGGAAGTACAACATTCCTTAATAACCTTACATAAGTATACAGTAATATTTATCTTAAATAAAATTTAAAATTAAAATTTATATTCATGCCTATTCAGTGACCCTTCTATTGAAAAGTATGTACACATCACACGGTTTCTTCTCATCCTTTTATTTTATTTTATTCATTTCACCTCAAAAATTATCATAGATAATGTTTAATTAACCAAAACATAGGATTAATTTGAGATTTGAGGTGAAATGAATAAAATAAAATAAAATAAAAGATGAGAAGAAACCATGTGATGTGTACATACTTTTCAATGGAAAGGTAACTGAATTAATAGGCATGAATATAAATTTTGAATTTAAAATTTTAATTTAAAATTTTGAATTTAATTACAATCCTAATGTGACCAGTTTTTGTTTTTCTTAAAGAATTTATTGCTCTGTGATGTCAGTTACATTGAGCTCTTTACCAGGAAAATTTAAATGTTCATAATTGAATGATTTTTTTGGTCCTGACGGAATTATTCCCGACTCCGGTTTAACTGGACCAAATAATATACATATATATATGTAATTATGTAATCACTTTTTTAATAAGCTTTTCTATAATTCTGATGGTGTGAAAAAATGCTTACTTATATATATATATATATATATATATATATATATATATATATTTGATTAGCAGTTTGGACATATTTTGTTTTGGTCTTTTCAAGTCGCTGTATGGCTGTTATGATATAAGTCCGGAATTGGTTAAAACACCTTGCTTGGTTAATTAGTTCCAAAGTACTTTTTGACTCATCTTGGAACATCATTGGGGGTGGGGGGTATTTTTCAAAAGCAAAAAACCTTTGCAAGAATTAAGTCTTTAATGTTTATACTGGTGTTATGTTTTAGTGGGTTTTTTTTAAATTTTGTTCTATAAATAGCAACTGTGGCTAAAGACATTTGAATACATTAGTAAAGGATTCAAAATTAATTTTATTGAAGTTAGAATTTTATTTCTTATGTGTAGAGCTTCAAGAATCAGTAAGCTTTATTTCCTATTTTGCTCTAATATTAATATACTCAAATCTTTTTACATCTTTTTTTAAGCACATTTCTTTAATATTCATTATCAACATTTGTCTTTAGAATGCTAAAAAACTATAAAGTACCACTTAATTTTCCATTTTTCCGATTGTGAATATGAAAGGAATTCTTTTGTGTCATGTAACCAAGTAAATTATTTTGTTTCAATGTCCTTTTTTGTACAACTGTTCCTTTCTCCTAGTACCATGATCATGTATCTCTTCCATTTCTTCACATTACATATACCATGTGTTGGGGACACTGAGCCTCCCCGTTAAGGACACTTCATAGAACAGTCAACTTTTTTTTTTAATCAAAATAAGTATAACTGGCTATTAAAGGATGAAAAAATTTTGCTGATTTTATATCATTTTGGGGTAAACTTTTTTAAAATTCAAATATCCATAAGAAATAGAGAATTTTGAGAAAACTGTTTTAGACTGTTTTGCGATAGAAAAATAGAACTTACTTTTATTTTATCACTCCCTTTCCCCTTTTCTGTACATTTCTTATTGTAGTATGCACAATATGTCTCTCTGTTCCCTTCATTAGGTCTCTGCTTGCCATTATATTTCATTTTTTATTACTTTGTCAAAAAATAATTTTTACCACTAAAAGTAAAATAATACTCTTTTGGACCTGAAAACGTATATTGTAATGGGAAAAAAATGGCTTAAATTCTTTTGGGATTTATATGAAAGTTTTAGTTTTAAATGTTAAATTAAATAAATTCCTGAAAAAAATCAAAATAGTTGAATTTTTATTTTATTCATTATGTGGTACTATAGCTTCACGACACCTAGTTGGCCGCTGGTTTCGTGATTACCACATGTGTCGACTGGTCTTTCTCTGTTTCTTTCCACGTCCACGTTGCTTTCAGATCCGAGGAAAGAGAAGATGGTTGAGGTCCAGTCGATGAAGGTTGGAATTCGTGTTGGAGAGATGAAAAAGTTGCCAAGCAAATTTAAAAAATGACGAAAATAAGGCGTTTGTTATAAACAGTAACAAACGTTTATTTACACAGTTGTTTAGATAATTTTTAGTCAAACACCACAAACTGGGAGTGAAATTAGTTGACTGGCGGAGTTTTAACTGCAACTAGGCAGTGTCACAATGGCGAATGCAATGGCAACGGATTTGGTTCTTTAAGCGGCGAATTCCTGAACCAACTCAATTTTTCGCTTTGGGTGTCCTCCATTTATGGGCCCGAATCCCGAATAATCAGTTTCTGATTGGTCAGCCAATGGGGACTGCCGACCAATGGCTATCATCGTAACAATCCCCCCCGGTTTGCCCCTGATTGGTTTAGACAATCGGCCAATCAGCCACAGTCATTGGGAGGGGCCACAAGGAGCAGTCCCGTGGTTAGCTGACCAATGATTTAGTGATTCAAGGCCTTGTGCCAAACTTGGTGACACCAACCCAAATTGTCCGCTATTTTAAAAATACATCTTTTTGTTTAAAGTTTGAAATCCGATGGCTCTCTTGACAGCTCTTTGCAGTTGTGCAGATGTTTATTTTTTTGGTGACAGACTTATAGGTCAACAAGCCCTGATCGGATCTCAAACTTTTTCGTACTTAATCACTTGATATTTATTTTATACACGGTTCTCAAAAAATACTTGGACACCCAAAATGAATTTATTTTTAATAAAATACTTATTATCATGATTTAATAAAATTAATTAATTTCCTTTAATTAATTTCGCCAGCCACCTCCTTGACACTTAAATGAAAGTGTCATAATTACAATATAATAATATGCAACTTCTTTTTTTTTTTTTTTGAGGCCAGGGTTGTATTTTTTTATATTTTATAGAACTCTAGTACAAAAGCTTATTTGAAACTGTCATGTGAGTAAGGAAAAATGTTGTAAACTTTTTTCACTTTTTGGAAAATAATTTATTTATCAATAAAAATCTAGTTTAAATCTTTTCACAAAGGAGAAGGAGGAACCTATATATTTCAAACCATTTTTCTTTCATTAAGACTTGTAAAGAAAACCTTCAAACAAAGATATCAATCAGTAACTCTGATCTCAGCTTAACTAGTAAGTTGTTAAAGACCACCTCAGAAGATCTGTAGACAAACAAACTTGAAGTAAATGAACTTTATTTCTTCTTCCTTTACCACAATTTCAAGACTAAATAAACCAAAATAAATATTTTTATTTCCTAAACATTTTCATAGTGTTTTTATTATGCTGACCAATAAATTGAAACGCAGTTTCTTCCAGGCAGCGGTCGTATCGATACTGCTATATGGATGCTCTACTTGGACGCTAACTAGACGGCTGGAGAAGAAGCTAGATGGCAATTACACAAGAATGTTGTGAGCAATATTGAACAAGTCCTGGCGGCAACACCCCACAAGGCACCAACAATACGGCCACCTGCCTTCCATCATGAAAACAAGTTAGATGAACCAGACATGCAGGACACTGCTGGAGAAGCAAGGACGAGCTCATAAGTGATGTACTCCTATGGACCCTCGCATGTGGCCAAGCAAAAGCAGGACAACCAACTTGAACATACATACAGCAGCTATATGAGGATATACGGGATGTAGCCCTGAAGACCTTCCAAAGGCGATGAATGATAAGGAAAAGTGGCGAGAGAGGGGCAAGGATATCTGTGCTAGCAGCACGACATGATGATGATAGATAATTATAGATGATAACAAAATAAAAAAAAATTTCAGCACAGTTTAAAATTGTTTCAGTTATTTTTGTGACAGTTACAGGACAGTGATGAAAAAAATTAATCTGGAGCTCTGACATGACCAACTATCCAATATCACTACATTTTGTTTGTTTAAAAGAAATGATTGAAAAGTGTTTACATCAAGCTTTCCCAAAATATTATATTTTTAGTCTTTATAGTCATTGTCTTGCATATTTATTTTGTCTCTTCAAAAATTTCTGTATTTTGTACAAATTTGATGAAACTTTTGCTATGTGTATAATGTCTTATTAGAAAAAATGATAATAGTTATCATAAAAAAGATGAACTTACAATTAAAAAAGAATATGTGTAGATTTAGAACGAAAGAAGCTAATTTGTTTCATATTTATTCATAATCATTTGGTTTTGGTCTCAACTTCCACTGAGTTGTTAGTAATTTAGTTATGTAGGATCTGGGTATTTTCCTGATGCCTGATGCACCCTATAAAGAGGAATACTGATGAAATGAGGCTATTTTTGGTATTGCTCACACATCTACAGAATGTTCCCTGCTTGAGAAGGTTGATGGCATTAATTTGCTGTTGGCTTTGATGCTAGTGGGCACTGTCCAACAAAGCCCCACCTCCTGGCTTCAGCTGGGCTACCTTCAAGTGGGTGAGCTGCATCATTGACACCTTTGTCACTTGACCTTGCTGTCCAGTTTAAGCCATAAACAGGCATATGTGCCTGGACCCAGATTTGGGTCCATGACCAGCTAGGCTCATCAGGCCCACATTGCACTAAGTGGGCTGATGACCTGCATAGTCCAGCTGGGCTCGAGCCTTAGCTCGTACCTGATCTTTCCCTCCACTAAATCCCCATTATAATCGACCTTCAGGTCATTGACCTTGTGTCAAGTCCTGTCTGGTGGGAGGCAGAGAATAATACAGCCCTGCTTGAAAAAAAAATTTAATGGAGAGACAAGGTAGATAACCATTGAAAAATAAAAAAATTTTCAGCTTTATTTCGCAAAAGAATTTGAGAACAGCAAACTATCATAAATTTTAAAGTTTTACGTACCCTCAGGAGTATGTCAGTTTATTTGATGCTTTAAATTTCTATTGTTTAGTGTTTTTTGTTTTTAGTTTTTTAAAATTTATTTATGCATACATAGATAAATAAAAAGCATTAAAGGGAGTAGAATGCTATGCTTAAGTGGCTTTTACGTCAATAGTTGTTTCATGAATGTTTTTGACAAGTCAATACAAATATCAATCTTCTTTTTTTTTCTTCATTTACCATAAGAAACTCTAAGTAGGGTCAAGATAATGATTTTCTCTTTTGCTTTTACTTGCTAATAGCTGTTAATGGCTCTTTATTCCACAGCATTTTTATGTGCATACATCTGTCTATGCTTCTAACATGTAATGGTGCTGTCACTAGACATCCTGGTGAGCTTTATATAGTTTCTGGAAATGTAGTTGATAAAGTAAATATATAATCCATGTGTATGTATTTATATTCATTTTGTACAGGAATATTTACCATGTTCTATTTGTTTAAAAAAAAATGACAATATTGATAACAAAAGTTATGAGAACTGAGATGCTAAAAGAGTATTTGTATCCATTATTGCAATGCCTATGAGTAGTATTCTCTTTTCCAGTGTCCTGGGTAGGACACTAAACTACATCCAGTGATGATTTTCCGATTCTGGGGCTCTGGGGAGTGTGGAGTCAGTCCTTTGTTGCCATTAATCCCAATTCCCCTCTGACCTTGAGTGGTATTATCTGTTAAGTCCCATTTATAGGTTGAATAAATCTATTTGAAAATTATTTGTATTAGTCAGGAATACTTGATACTTGAATCTGTAATTGTTTATTAAAGATTATTATCATTAGTTATTGCCCAGTCGGCTGGGGCTGTAGAATACACTGACTGCACCTCTGCAGAGGGGTAACCCCCCTCCTAATGAGTGTCCTGGATATGACACTAAACAATCTGATAGTGAGGTTCCAGCAGTGCTGGAGCTTTGGGGAATGTGGAGTACCCCTTCACACTAAAACTGTATTTACACTTAACTGAATTGTTACATATAACTGCTTGAATAGTTTGAAATGGAAATGTTTTTGACAATTAAACTGTGTACTTATGCTAAACTGAATTGTTTTAAATAGAACTGATTATTTACATAAAAATGTATTTGGCGTTAAATAACCTACAAAGGTTGATATGCCATAAAAACCAATAAACCAAGTATTATTAGTTACTTGAAACCATAGAATTGCTTGCAAATTATTGATGTTAAACAGGGATTCTTAATACCATATAACTATGTGTAAATGAATTACACTGGTTTACAAAAATAAATTTTTGGTCTGAGGCAAGAATGGGGATAGGTGTTTCTGTTAATTTGGATGTGCTGAATTCAAATTTATAAATAGTTTTGCTCTATCACCTCTAGTTTTCTGACTTTTAAATAGGCTCATTTTAGTATAGACAGAGAATATATGTGTATATTTCAAGAGTTGCAGCAGCTTATAACAGATAAAATAGGATAGATAAAGAAGACTGATTGAATCAATATTCTTGGATGACATAATTACACAATTCATAGTACCACAGACAGTCAAAAGTATGTTTTCTTAGAAGATCTGGTGTATTTTGCCTCCGGGATGTCACGCAAGAGCATCCAGTAGAAGTCTCCCATCATGCCGGGGTTCCATTCGCCTTGATAGTTGCTCTCCATCTTCATAATGTCTTGGTGGAATCTTTCTCCATGCTCATCACTCACTGCTTCAAGGTTTAGCGGGAAGAAATTGAGGTGGGAATGGAGAAAATGAATCTTGAGTGACATTCAGCACCCCATATCCTCGTAAGACTTTTCAATACAGGCTTGGTAATCTAGTACGCGTGTGTTACCAAGGAAGCCACTACAGACTGACTTGAATGCTTCCCATGCTCTCAGTTCCTTTAAGTTAAGAAGCTCCTCAAAATCAGTATCCTTCAGCACTTCTCGGATCTGAGGTCCGACAAAGATGCCCTCTTTGAGCTTAGCAGCACTAAGACCTAGGAACACAGTAGACAAGTGTTGAAAGGCAGCACCATTTTTGTGCAATGCCTTCACGAAATTCTTCATCAAACCAAGCTTGATGTGAAGAGGAGGAAGAAGCACCTTACTCATGTCCACCAGAGGATTCTCCTTGAGGCTGTGTTCGCCAGGAACAAAATTGCTTCTAGACCCCCAGTCTTTCTGCTTGTAATGCTGGGATACAGCTCGACTATCCCAGAGACAGAGAAAACAACAGTACTTTGTGAAGCCTGCTTGCATACCCATAAGAAAACCAATGACCTTGAGGTCCCCACACAGACTCCATTGGTACTTGCTGTACTTAATAGCTTCTAAAAGAAGCTCCATATTGTCATAGGACTCCTTTAGATGGACAGAGTGTCCAATAGGAATGCTGGGATATTTATTCCTGTTGTACAGAAGAACACCCTTGAGACTTCGCTTGGAAGAGTCTATGAAAAGACGCCAGTCTGAAGGATTATGTGGCAAACCAAGGGATGTAAACAAGCCAGGTATGTTTGTGCAGTAGCACAACTTGTTTTCCATGTCAAAAAAGGAAGCAAGGTCTTTGTTCCGATTCCTGAAACTGGTGATCCTTACATCTTCCTGGACTAGGTTCCACTGTTTAAGCCGAGAAGCCAAGAGTTCTGACTGCTGTTTTGACAGATACAAATCACAAGCAAGATCATTCAGGTCTTCTTGCGTGATCCAGTGTGGCTCATTGCCACTTGTTCGTGAATATGTAGACTCAATATCTTCCAAAGATATTGAGTCAGCAGAATCCTCCCTGGAAGGCATTTCTTCATCTGATGAGGGAAGAAGATCCTTATTTACTTTTAAAGATGTGTAACACGATAGTTAAGGGACACCAACCTCCTGCGCCACCTGCGAGACAACCTCTTCCAATGACTGCCAGAGTGTGGAGTGAGACCTGCTGCCTTAACTGTCAAAATCTGTCTTTATATATATATATATATATATATATATATATATATATAATGTAATGCTATCACTTACATTTAGTGCATAATAACTAAAAAATAAGCCATAAGTCTCACAATATTAGAATTAACCCTGAATTCATATACGCCATTATGTACCGTATATGCACACTATGCATATCTAAAAAAACTAGAGGTGATGAGTAAAAACGGATTTCAAATTTGAATTCAGCACCCTCAAATTAAGTAAAAATGGGTATTTTTGTGCTTGCCTCAATTTCTTTATAAACCAGTGTTATTATCATTGAATAGAAATTGTTACTTGAAGACATAATTGTTTATAAATTATTAGTTTTAAATTGTTATATGGTTTCAAGTATTCCTATGTGCAAACAAATGATTATAGACAATTTTTTTAAAAAGTCAATTTTAAAAGAATGCAATGGAATATTGAAAATATAGTTGTGATTACAATAAAAAATTTACTAATAAATCAAATTAAGGATTTGATATGACATTAAATAAATAAACCAAGCCAAAGTATTCTTTTTTCCTACCACAAATTAAAATGTCATTTGGTTTTCATACATTAAAATGTCATTTGGTTTTCATATATGCATACATGTCTATTGATAATTAGGAAAAGTTTATGTATTTTCTATAAAGGACCAACCTACTTGATAAAGAGCAACCAAATTTGGTTAGCATAACAGCCAGATACAAAAAGTGTTTTGTTCTTCATAGAATGAGATAGAGCTTCTCTCAATGAGAGTCATGTAACAATAAATATTTAGAAGCCATGTTGCTACAAAACATAACTAATCCTATAGAATTTAAATTTCCTAGCATCAAGAAAAAATCTAACCAATTATTTAGGTTACTAAAATAATCATTCACATTCAATTAAACATTACTAATTAGGTTTATTGGTAATTTAACTTGGAAATATAAAATGATTAAATAACATTATTATTCATTTTGGACTAACAATTTGATTTAAAAAAATCTTTAAATCTCTAAAGTACCATTCACTTTAATCATAAAAAAATTTCTTTATAAAGTTTTTGCTGAACAATATCAATTTCATAAGATGAAAAATAGTTTATAAATCTTTTTTGTTATATGGATTTATAGTAACAATTGCTATTTGTAACGGTTTGGTGTTAATTTTTTTTGACTAGAATAAACATTTAAAAAAATTAATGAACTATAAGGGTTTTTTTACATTAGTTAGTCTTATCATGTCTCATATTGTCAACATTTGATTAAATTGATTGTTTCACTGTCATTATAAACATCTGTTTTCCAAATCCCAACCACTTACTTAATGTAGATTGATACTTCAGCTTGTAAATAATAACAAAACCAAACAATATAAGCAACAAAAGCAAGACTATTAACCTAAAATAAAACATTACAAATATTAAAGCTGTTTTTTTTTTCATAAATACTTTAAGCATGTAAGATTCAGTTTCAAGAAGTTGTGAAAATGAAAGTGGAAATACTGGATACACTCAGAACTATTTCCTTGTTCCAAAACAACTCAACATCTTCGTGCTATTTTTAAATGACTTGCCATCTAGTTGGTCAATGTGTAGTTTCCAACTTTGATTTTGTGGTTAGCTGTGACCTAAAGTTGTCAATAGCAAGTCTGGTAACCATTTACTTATATCCCTGGCCATTTTGTGTTGTTCAAAAACATATGATGTAATTAGTTGAAAATGCTTTTCTTTTTTTTTCTTTTTGTGTGTGTGTGTGTGTGTGTGTGTGTGTGTGTGTGTGTGTGTGTGTGTGTGTGTGTGTTGTAATTCCAAAAACCCTATTGTATATAACTAATTGAAATTTTATGGAAAATTCTATATTAACATCATTCAATTTTACTGTCTTTTATAACAGAACAAATTGAGTTTAAAATAGTAAAACAAATTTTATACAATGCATTTTTTTATTATATTCCTCACCTGCATCATAAAAAAAACAATACCAGACATTAAGAAATATGTAGAAGAAAAATAAAAAATCAGATAAGTAGTAATCATATTAGTATCATTATCATCATCAGTATCATGTATTCATTTTGGTTCTCAATGTCATAGTGAATTGAACATAAATTACCTTAATTGGAATTCGAACTCTGTGGATTCTAGTTTTTGTGCTTACAGGGCCATTGGCCTTATGAGTAGAGGGTTCACCCATGGTCTGGGAGACCGGGGTCCAATCCCAGGTTGAGTCATACCAAAGACTCAAAAAATGGTCCTTGATGCCACCTTGCTTAACACTCAGAATTATAAGGTAAGGATCAAGGGTAAAGTGGAGCAATCCAGGAAATGGAGTAGCACCCTCCCCTACAACTCGGTGTGGTAGCTATTGAAAAGGGAGCCTTCAGGTCGCCCTCAACTAAGGTCACTAACTTTACTTTAAACTAACTCTACATCTCTACCACTTGAAATACCCACCCATATTTCCACTGTCCTTCCTTCCTTCCTTCCTTCCTTCCTTTGACCCATTGGAATACATAGGGTTGCAGCTGCACCATATCACTGATAGTGCTGTGATTCCATTTGCCAGTAGATTTTAATAGATAGGAGTTGCTAGCCTCATACTCTAGTTTTAAATTCAGTTTTTCTCCCCTAGAATAGTTGCTCAACTACAGGGCTAGAGGGCCTAGTCTGCACTACTATTTACTAATAGCTGGTGGGAAGAAGATGGATTCATGCTTTTCTCAAGGCATTAGTATAAATGCAATCCTATCCAGAATTTAAACTTGGCTTGTTGAATCCTCTTTTTATGATGATAGCCATGATACTGCTCATGCCTCCATTTTCATGGTATATTATGCAATTTTTCTGAAGAAATTAAAAGTTATGTTTAGAAACATGATTCAATAAGTTTTATCTCTAATTGAGTTAGCAGAAGTGATGGATTGGTTCTGTCCTTTGTCTGTTCAAACCAATAATCAACATCTATTTCTATCATAGCTGATCTCTCTTTTTCTTTCTTTCTTTATTTCTTATCATTTGCTTTACAAATGCAAATTAAATCACATTGTTGATTTTAAAGTGTCATTCTCAGTCTTAACTTGTACAAACAATACAAGAAGGTATGGAAAATTTTTTTTCCAGAAGTGTCAATTATAATTGTAGAAAGCATCCCTGTATTTCATCTGGGTGTAATTAATTGATAAGCATTCATTTCTTAAGTAAACTGAAAGATAATACTTTCGATGAAAGAGGTTGAGCTATTGCTTTAAAAATGTTATTGACAGCATTCTTTTAGATGTCTGTTTTATTTATGAAATAACCCACCTTTTTTTTTTCTTTTTTCGCTCATGGGATGGTGATGATTTGTCTATAATAATTAAGTGTAAATTCACATTCAGTTTTGCCTTTTCATCAGTGCTTCCTTCATACCATAAACTGGGTTTAACATGTCAAGTGTATTCATCAACTTTGCCACTAGGTTCAAGATAGAAGATAATAGAGGATTAGTTTGATCAATAAAAACACTTAAATTGGCAATTGTCACTTGAGCTAAGGATTTTTTTTATTGCAATTAGTATAATCTGAGCTTCTGTTGCTTGATTTACCTTTTTTACAATCTCAATTATGCTTGATGTCACTGATTGAAGATTAGTGATAATGAATTGACCAGATAAGGTGATAAACAGATATTAGAGGATTCCTTTTATGTGAATGTTTCCTTTAGAGTCTTTGTTATTTCAAGTAATGTTTAATCATCTTTTGCTCACTCAACAGCTTTCCAAAATTTCAAAGTAGCTTAAGAGTTCTCTTAAATTGTTTCTCATCTATTTATATATTTATGACACCATGATTTTTACATCTTATTCACAAACAAGAAAAACAAAAGAATTGAACCAATAGAATTTGTCCTTTTTTTTTTTTTTTTTTTTTTAAATAAAACTTGCCTGAATATATAAGACCATCTTTATATTGAATGTATCACTCGTAAATAAATATACCTCTAACAATTTTTTTTATAAAAAGTTAATTTTCTTCTAAACCAAAGATGTCAGGATTTTTAATGGAACATAGAATCAAAATTGATAAAATCATGTATTATTTATAACCAAACTCTACAGCATTAAAATCTTGTGACTAGATATATATGTAGCAGTGTAGAAATAAGTACACTCTTTATTTATGCAATTTTTTTTTTGGTTACAGAGGTGTTGTAATTTTGTAAAAACAATACTGTTGAGTTTGGTGATAAATAATGCATAATGATTTATGTTTTCATAGTATAGTGTTTTACTAGAAACTTGGTATCTTTGTTGTTGTGTGAGTGTGAGAGAGACTTTTCTATATTGCCAGAATATTCCATTACAAAGAGAGTAATGAGAAAAATTTGTTATATTAACATGAGGTATCACTTGAAGCAAGCATCTTGACAACAAAAATGAGATAATTAAAGAACTCCTCTACTAAATATATGTAAATATAAATGTTATTTAACTTGCACATAGCTACAAAGTGGGAACCTGAAAAGAGGAACTGAATCTCTTTTAATAACAGCACAAAATAATGCCATAAGAACTAATTATGTCAAAGCAAAAAAATTGATAATACACAGAACAATAAAGTGTAGGTTATGTCATGACAGATGAAAAAGTCACATAATAAGCAAATGTAGCAAACAGTCACTGAAGAAATACATGACTAGGTATGATTGGGTTGGAAATGTGATCCATTGGGAATTGTGCAAGAGATAGATCACTCAATCCAGAAAAGAACTTATCTTATGGATTTTACTGTTTCATTCAGACTATAGAGTAAAAATAAGAGCCTGAAAAGATAGACAAAAGCTGCAGAATAGGACAGGAAGACTGATTATAGTTGGTGTCCTTGGAATGGTCCCCAAAGCCTAGGAAAGTGATTAGGGGAACTGCAGATCAGAGGAAGAATCAAGATCAACCATATTACAGCCCCATTAAGATCAATTAGAATCCTTAGAAGAGTCCTGCAGACCTGAGGAGACTTGTTGTCATTGAGTCTTATGTGCAAATCTGCAAGTTAAAACTGGTATGAAAAACTTGCATAAAGTAAAGTAATAATGATGATGATGATAATCTCATCAGAATTCAACTATATCTGAATTTTTCACAGGTAATAGCTACTATTTATAATAAATGCAATGATAAATAGTAAATAATCTTATATTATATCCTAATAAAGTATATATTGTTTCATTTTCATCTAATAATGTGCACTAATTGTGAAATTAATACTAAAGCATGAAACTCTTTATTTGTTTTTAAATATTCATAAGTTGCAATTATCTTCATCTTCTAATGCAAATCATTTTTTTAAGATGTGTACTCTATTTATTTGCAGCCCAGTTGGCTGGGGCTATTGAATAGGCTAATTACATCTCTGCAGAGGAGTATGACCTCTCCTCCTACGAGTGCCCTGGCTAAGACACTTAAACCATCTGATGGTGAAGCTTCAGTCTTGGAGCTTTGGGGAATATGGAGTACTCCTTCATTGTCATTATACTCTGACGCAGATGGTAGTACCTATTAAGGTCCCATCAATTGGTCAAATAGAACTAGTGTCCTGAGTATGAGACCAAACTGCATATAATGGTGAGGTTCCATTCCTTGAGCTTTGGGGAATGTTGGGCACCCCTTCATTGCCATTACTCCACCCTGACCCAGAACGGTAGTACCTGTTAGGGTCCCATCTATGTGTCAAATAAAACTGTTTAATCATTTAACTGTGCACATAGAAATTACTGCTGTTAATTGAATTGTTAGTGTTACATAGAAATACTTGAAACCATTTAACTGTGTGCACATAAATGATTAATATTAAATAGAATTATTCATGTTAGACAGGAATACTTGAAATCATTTAACTATGATATACTCTTTTACTACATCATAGTAACATACATACAAAAATTAGATTATCATTAACATAAAAGGTTTATTTTGATAATATCTTTTTGTTTTCTTTTTAGCTTTTTAAAAGGTCAGTCTATACACATTTGAGCCAACACACAGATGATTCTTCAGTTTATTATATTATTTAGTTATATTCCAGACAATTTACTCCACTGCTTTAGGAATAGAAATGATTGTATCTTTATAAACATGCATTTAGCAGAGTCCAAATCCCACTTGGTATGAATATCTATGGAAAATAAATTGCACAAAAGTAATAAATCCTAACTCAATGTAACATTTTAATTGATGATCAGGCACTAAAGTTGTATATTGTAAATCACAGATAATATCTCTGTAGCTGGACATGTAAATCTGCATCCTAATTTACTGTATAAAACAAGTGTGGATTTCACTGACCATATGCATATCTTACCACTATACTGTCTTTCTGGATAAACCATTTACCAATTCCCTCCAGAATTATTTCCTGGCACTTCTGATTTTATTTGGCTAATATTCTTATTCTCTTCTACAATGGTTGATACCAGCTACATTCTTGTAGCCATGCAGGAGCCAACTATCTAAATGCAGTCCTCTTAAATATACACTTAGAACAAGCATACACAGATACATGAATATTTGCATATGTATATATTTTACAGACACTATCACCTGGATAAAGTTCACTACCTCTAATCCTGATGTTTTAAGTGACAAATAAAATATTTATTATTTATTATTCAGTTTGTCTGAATTTATCAAATTTGAAGGTTTTCAGGCATGGGTAAGTTTTACAAGGACTTTTTTCTAAAAAGCTGCTTGAAGCATTTCAACAGTTTTCGCTGATGTTTTCCTTGAAAAAAAGAAAAAAAAAAAAACTTTACTCACATTTTTTTAGTCAGAAATGAAAATCATCAACTGTGTTTGCAATTATTAGGAAAAAATCTACAGGAAATAGTTCAGTCAATCCAGAACTATATTTCAGACTGGTTCAGAATTGTGTTGACTTTGTGACACCTTGCATTTTTATTCATTTTTTTGCCCATTTTTTTTTTATTTATTGTATTATAGAATGAAATCATTGGAGGTAAAGAATTTAAATGAAATAGAAAATATAAAACTTTTTTTAAAACAAAGCATGTATACTCCAGCTAATAGTGTGTTGGGTTGGTTGATGTTTTATAGCATATCAACCCTTGTGCGTTATTTAATGCCAAATTCTCTTCGTATATATTTGATTTGTAAGCAAATAGTTTGTAGGTAACTTTATTTTTGAATGAATTAGAGCTTATTTGTTTGCACACAGTTTAAATGGTTTCAGGTATTGTTATTTAACATTAGTAATTCTATTCATCATGTATTCATCTCTAATACAATTTGTATACAGCTTTATAGTTTAAATTAGCTAATAATCATTAATAAATGATTGAACAGTTCTATTTGATGCATTGATGGGATCCTAACAAGTACTACTACTCCAGATCAGAGAGAAAGTGAAAGTAATGATAATGAACAGGTATTCCACATTCCCCAAACTCCAGGATTAGAGCCTCACTATCAGATGCAGATTAGTGGCTATGTGTGTGTGTATACATATATGTATATATGTGTGTGTGTGTATAAACAGTAAAAGTTTGATAGGTTGTGATTACCCTCTTTTTTGTTATTTTAGAATCAATTACTCTTTGATATCTGGAACAGTAAATTTTATATTGAACATAACACTTTTCTTTTAATTTTTATATTTATATGAACTTAATAGATATATTTCTACCTCATGCTCTGTGTTATGTAAATAATTGCATTTTGAGATCATTTTGATATTTCACTATAGCCTATATTTAGTTGTAATGATTAGACGTTTTGAAGCAATTTTATCCAATTTCAAAAAAAGGCAACTTGTATATATTATCTAATTCCCCACCCCCCTTTTTTTCTTTTTCAATCATTCACTGTATGATTCCTTAGAAGATTGTCTTAATCTTTCCAAACAAATATTATTGATCTTTCACCTGCCTTAAGAAATAGTATTAGAATCATAATGTTATGTTTTCTTTCTTTAGTACAAATTCAAACAATTTTTTAAAATCAATTAATTCGGAATTCAGAAAAAAAAACAATTAAAATATTTTGCATATTTTTCATATTAATCATTTCAGAATTTTAAATGAAGCCCTTCCTAATAGTTGTGCCTAATGCTAATAGCTATCATATTTAACCATTTCATTTTCACTTGGCAACTGAAAACATTGACAATGTATTTACCATAAATGTATCAGTAATTTAATAGCTTAGAATACGCCAACTGAATCTCCTGCAGAGGTGTCCTGGGTATAACACTAAATTGCATCTGGTAGTGAGCTCTGGGGAGTATAGAATACTCCTTCATTGCCATGACTCTCAGGTCCACCCTGAGTAGTAGTAACATCCATGAATCAAATAAATTTGTTTGAAAATTATTAGTATTGGATAGGAATATTTGAAACTGTATAATTGTGCAAATATATTATTATGAAATTGGAATAGTTACATGAAACCAAAATTGTGTATAGATTATAAGTATTAGATAGAAATACTTGATACCATAAAAACATATACAAACAAATTATTATAATTAAAGAGTTCAATTAAAAAAAGATCATTGCAATGGAACATTGAAAGAATAGTCAAGATTATAATCAAATTGATAAATGAATCAAATTTCAGCATTAAATAACCTATAAAGTGTTGATATGCCATTAACTAAACCATCTGTAATTTACCTCCGGTTTGTCTTCCACAATCCATTATATGTTTCTTATTTCTATAAATATATTTTTTGAAAGAAAAAAAAAAGTTTCTTGGTGACTGCCACTTGACTTTGATGTGTGTTTTTACAAACTTTGATTGATTAATTTCCAATAAAATCCTAAAATTCAGCTAAGTATTTTTTTGAAAGTTTAATCAAGGATGTTTTATGATTGAAACATATTTCTTTAATCCCCTAATATGCAAGGATTCTGATGAATATTCATGGTAACTTACCAGTGTTGGGAATAAATTTTCATAACAGACTCCTGCTCTTCACTTCTTTTTGTGCATTGAAATTCCTTGAAAGTTACTAACTACAACAGACACTTGAAGAAGGCCAGAGAATACAACAACCAAAACTAGAACAACTGAGATGAGGACACTGGTCAGAGTACATCAGTAAGTAATTGCAATTTCTCATCTTAGAAATTAAAGGAGAAATCATTTATCAAAATTGCTATCCTGGTATGCAGCAGTTAAATTATGAGATTGTTGTTCATATTTTTCTGGATTTTGACTAATTCATCATGAAAAGTAGTATTCTAAAAAAATATTGATGTTTTTAGATATCCTATGTAATCAAAGTAGTAAATGATTAATGAATTTCAATTTCTTTATTGTGAACCTGTTATTATGATGTCAATAACAATTTTACATTTGAAAAGTATGAGTCTTTCAGCAATACTTTTTTTCTTTTTTAAGTTATAATTTCTTTGTGGCTAAAATGTCTGAGAAAAAAAGCTGAAGAACATATGCCAATATATATAATCAGAATATTCCATTTTCCATTTTTTTTAGTCAGTAATTTATGATTAGCATCTTGTATTTTTAGATATCTTTTTGCTTTTATTTTTAATACATTGCATCAGTCAGTTCATAGTTAATATTTTCAAATCATGCACATGCTGAAACATAAAAATAAACAAAATTTGAAAAACCTTAACTATCTTTAAATCTTTCCAGTTACCTAGCAATCTTAAATTCCGACTCGTGTTTCATTATATACAACCAGTGGACTGTTGAAATATAATATCTGAACCTGCAAACAATAAATTTATGTGCCAGCTTTTTTCCATCAACTTTAATCCATAACCAATACAATATCAACAAACTTTCTTAATTAGTTTCTCCTACACACCTTGCTTACCAAGTGATTTTAATTGATTCCAGTTAGTTTTGTTTCTGATTGTTATCCTCATTAAGAGACTACAATGGAAAAGCAGTAAGTACATTAATTGGAACATTACCATTTTATTTTTGAACCAGATTTATTTATTTATTTCTTCCCTGCTACTGGTAAACTCCTCAAATGGTTACTCTTTATTGTTCAATGTACTGCTTCACAATATTCATATCACTAGAATGGGTTCTTTCTCAACTTTATCATATCATACTATTCTGATCTTTCTCTCTTACTCTCTGTTTTTCTGTTTTGTTTTATCAGTATATCTATCCATATATATCTGTAATTGCTTGCATTTTATAAAGCTAACTGCTTCCTCTCTTCTAATTTCAGTATTATTAATAATTTTTAATGGTATTCTGGGATTTGATGATTTATTTGATGATTTTGTCTCTAAAAGATAAGAAAAAATAATAGAAATAGTAAGGAAAGTTCTCAATAGAAAACATTATTAATGAAAAATGATTTATATTCAGCAAAAATATTGAGCAATATAAACAGATGTTAATTTTCTGAGTTGTATGAATCCATCTCAAACCAGCTAATTATTAACAGTGATTAGGATTGTTATTGTTAAAGCCACATCTCACAAACACACTTGAGCACATCATCTATAATAATCTTGGACTCATCTTTCAACATTAGACACCCCCCTCTCTCTCTCTCAACCCAGTAACCCAGCTTGAGTTGATCATTTCCCAACTTGTATCCCAGTAGCAACACTCTGTAGGCTTTATTTTTTAATCCAAAGCCACTTGGTGGCTTTTCAGCCGACTCTTATAATTCTTATGTCCCAGATTCTGCTATACTAAGCCTTGTCAAGGGTCTGTAGAATAGGTTCATTGCAAACCCTGCAGCCCCCTTCTATTGATGCACATAAAGCTTACTAGCCCTGGCATTTTATACTGTTCTACCAGTTTTTGGTATTTAGTGAGCTTTTTTATGAGCTTCCTCTTGTTCTTCCTTAGGAACTGTTAATGCCCATGGTCACTTATTTGGCTATAATCAAGGAGATAACCATGTCTCAGCTGAGTGTTTGTATGATGTGTCAAACTCAGTAAATTTGCAGCAGAGACACTTGAAATGTTAAAGTAGGTTTATGGCAATGAAACAATGCACTGAGTGAGGTGTATTGAGTGGCACTTAAGTTTCTAGAATGGTAGAACATTACTGAAAGATGAGAGGTCAGATCAACCCTCATTATTGGCTTGTACTCTGTGAATTTGTTTCTCGGTGTCAGTCAATGCCAAGTTCTACTGTGCTATTTTGAGAGAGATCATTCGGTGCAAACAAACTGAACTGTGATATGATGGCAATTGGTTACTCTTGCATGACAAAGTGCCACATCAGCTCTTCACATCCGTCCTATTCACTGGATTTGGCTATCTGTAAACTATTCCTCTTCAAAATAAAGTTCAAACTGAAGAGTTGTTTTAATACCTTGCAGAAGATCCAGCATCATTCATATATAGTGCTTGACCATTTTAAAGAGCAGGATGTTTAGGGAACATTCCAAGTGTGGTAGAAGCACTAACAGCAGTGTATCACTGATCAAAATACCAACTTTAAAGAAGATGACTGCCAAATTTAAATAAAATATTAATAAAGTTTTTCATAGAAGTCGTAGAACTTTTTGATCAAACCACATATACATTCCAGACTTGTGGTCTGGTCAGATTTGAAGCACCAGTTCCCATCATATTACTGTGTTTAAATAGATAACCACTTAGTAACTGCTGGAAGTATATGCAGCCTGCCAGACTAAGCAAATGTTTGTAAATTACAAAAACATATCTGGAAATGATACATTGTTAATTTCTGGAAATAATCCCATAATATGTTTGTGACATTTTTGTTCTACCATGAAAAAAAGATTGTCTTTAAAAGACATTAGATCTAAAGAATGTTGCTTATTGAAGGTCTCATGGATATAAAAAAATTACTCAAAAAAAATTGTTTGTGCAAAAGCCAGATTTAGAGGCTTTAGTTTTTCATCCATCTAGCTGCTTTCTTGCAGTGATTGATCTCTTTCTCTCATTTCATATTAAATGGAGCAAATCACCCCTTTTTTATTCTTTTCAGATATAGGTCCTGCTAATTTACTTGTATTGTTGGAACCTGATTATTAATTCTATTTATCAACTGAATGTGAATATATTCTCTATCATATGAACAAAAATCAGTATTTTATTATCTAAAATAAAAAGCCTTTTCCAGGTATGATTATGTATTCCAATTGTGTGTGTGTATTGTTCTCTTCAGTTCTTATAAGCTATGTCCCCACCCTAACCATGATTTGCTGGATAATATTCTCAGCTGTAATTATTTAAAAAAATACTCATTCAGATTGAGGAAACAAAATTTGATATCCACTTAATATAAAAATGGCATGTCAAAAATATTTAAAGGTCTACATTGGCATTGTTTCCAAGGTTCTTGTTTCAGTCCTGTACTATTGCTATCACTCTAACACACATTTGAACCATCTTGGTCCCATCAGAAAAATAGAAAAATGTTTTTTTGTTTAGTAGACAGAAGACCTACCTATACTCAGACAATTTGTCCATTTTTTAAAATATTTTCAAGAAAGTTTATATCATAAATGTTAAGTTGAAATGATCTCTGACTTTCTGACATGCATCTATACTAGTTATCTTTCATTTGGTTTAATTTATAATTGTCAACTTTGAAATGTTGCTCGCATCATTAAAACTCCCTAATAGTTTTCTACCTCTCCTACTATTATAGAGTTTCCTCCTTCACCTAAGAAATAATAAAGATAAAATCAATGGAAAGATAATTGCATGTCAGAAGGTCAACGATTATTTCAACATAGTATTCATTTTGTAAACAGGATTTCCCTTTTTAAAATCATAAAATCAGTATTTTTCAAATCTGACAAATTGCCTATGTAAGGAGAAGCCCTCACAAAAATTAGTAATGAATAAGTTTTGTTTTTTTTTCTGACAGGACCTAAATGGTTCACATGTGCTAAATCCTCCTAACTTTGATTTTTTTTTTTTTTATCTATTGATATTTTCTTTTCCTTTTTTGTATCTAATGGCTATAGATCTGTATTTTCATGTTTTTCAATATGGTTGCACTGAGATATACAAATATATAGAATATCATTGCACAATTCACTAGATTGAAGGCAACATTTGATAATTATTCTGTTTTATATCTCTCTTGTCTAAATGTCTCCTGTTGCCTTTAATTCTTTAAGCTGAAAATCCAATAGAACAAATTATTTATTAGATTGTATTCTTAAACTTATGCTGTTTTCTAGCAAATCTTAATAATTGGAAGAATTTGTCTCTTCTCTATAGATGACAAAAAAATTTGATCTAGACCTACCAATTATGATATGCATACTTTGATATATTACAAATTTTGATGCATTTCCATCCCGATCTGCTTTTTCAAGTTTTTGCTCATTGTCCCTTGATATCCAACCAGTAAACCTGTGTCTATCTTTCTTTCCTCACTTGCTATATGTACGGTATTGCCCATAAATACACTTTGATAGTTGTCCAAAAATTAGAATGTCCCTGGAAAAGAAGTTAAGCTCACTAGATTTTTACTGTCACTGGAATGAATAATACTCAATCATAGTCATTGATTGTATAACGTTTCACTAGAAATTATGAAATTTTGGTATCTTTGGTTTAAATGAAAATTAACTTTTTAGTTTAAAAAAATTGATGGGCTTATACTCATTTATGGACTTAATGTATGTATGTTTATTTTTTCCTTTCACTTAATTTCCTTTAGTCCTTTTACCTCCAACTTTTCCTCTTTTACATGTCCTTTTTCACTTTTCTCTCTCTCTCTCTCTCTCTCTCTCTCTCTCTCTCTCTCTCATATTATTATGGGAATTTCTTGGTTAAAAAGCATGATTGATTTCAAAAGTGCTGTGGCTCATGCAGACACTACCCTTTGATCTTAGATAAATGTAATAATTATTCATACAAAGAAGCAGGGTAAAGATTTTTTACTATGCTTTGTTTAAAGTCAATTAGACAAAAGTAGCAAACAAGAATCAACTTTTTATTGAGATTATTTCCTACTAGACAAGACCAATTCCACTTGCTAATATCCCATGTTTGTGTGTACTTGATTTGTTGTTTTTGTGCACATCTGTTGACATTGAGTTAGAAGTATTTATTCTAATATGTTTATTGATTAGTTTAACTATGTAAATAGTATCCAAGTAAATCAGTAGCTTCCCTTTTACTTTCTTAGTCTTTTTCTATTGTCCATTGCACTTTTTAAAAAAATCTTTGGCTGCTCCTTGTCTGACATTTATGTAGCTGATAAATATGTCATTTATTTATTTTCTATATTAAATATCTCCTAATATTTTTATAGATGTGTTTGCATTTACAAACATACAACACCCTGTCGGTAGGGCTTAGAATATGCTGACTGTATCCCCTGCAGCCCTCTGCAGGAGATACAGTATGTTAATAGTGAATTATTGTATATGAAATTGTCACTTTATATAAAAAGTGTACATAAGACTTGTCAAATTCATTTAACCTCATAAAATTACAATCAGTTCTCAATTAAAATTTCTATTATCCAATTCTCTATTTCTGAACTCTTGCCTTTTCCAGAAATAGGCTTGTTTTTGTCTTAGGAGCTTCTTGTTAGAAAATTGGTGTTTTTGTGGTTCTGAGTTATTTGCAACAATTAAAACATCTTCCTACACAACCAATAGACTTTGAAATAAAACACTAAGCCACTCTTCTTTTCCATTCTCTTTCATTCCAATTAACTGATATGATTTAGAAAGAAATTATTCTATTTATAAAAAAATACTTTTCTTTTTTCATCATTTCTATTGTGTATATACAAGAATATTTTTGAGAGTTGAAAATTTGAAAAGGCTCTAGCATATAAGAAAAAAATCATTAACAATACAATTGTACCAACAATAAGTCCTTGGATTTGACTTATAGCTTGGTGTAAAATCAGTTGATGCTTTTTTCCCCCAAAGAACATTCATACAAAGTGAATGCTGACAACTATAACAATAACTGTTACATCACCTGCACATTTTGCTTTAGTATATGTGGATATATGTATGTAAAACTTTATGCACTGTATCCATTTTGCCAATCTTTCCACCACTGACAAAAATCAACTCAAGATCAGTTTTTAAGTGGGTTGTAGCTGGTTTAAATTCAGAGTTTTTCTTCTATAGACTGGTTGCTATACCAAGGTGTATTTGATATCACAGTGACTTACTGAATACCAAACGTATGCACCAAACTACCTATGCAGCGGGATCATTTGCATAAAATCTGTACTGCTCCACTGGAACATATGATAATGGATACCTTTGCTCAGGTGCAGCAATTAGATCCTGCTCAGGGAGGATGGTGCAAAGACATTAAGGAGCTCGATGTATGGTTGGATGTGAGTTTACTGGTTGTGGGAGTGGCGCTTGATGCTAAGGGAGCCATCATTGAAGATGAATGCTAGCTGCAAGTGATAAAAAACACTCAATATATCAATGTTGCAGAACTGGATGTCGTGCAAAAAGGAATTAACCTTGTACTAAAGTGGCAATCCCAGGTTTTACAGGGAAATACAGATTCCCTCTGCATGTATCACTGGGTGACCAATGCCCTTACAGCAAAGTACAAAGAGTACAAATTTTGGTTGATATAGCACTAGTTAGATCTGACCAGAACCAAGCTGATTTGCTGACAAGAGTTCCTTAGAGGTGGCTCAACAATATGAAGGAAATCAAACCTATTCAGCCAGTGTATGCTTTTGCTATGGGTAACCTGAGTCCTGCATCACTAACCAAGATTCATTGACACAGCAAGCACCTGGAGTTAAGTGGACATCATATTTCATATATAGGATTAATTTATCCTTGTTAAAAGCAGCAGTGAGATCAGTTGTTTGAAGTTGTGAGGAGTGCAAGTCAATCAACCCTGTTCTAGTGCAATGGCAGTGGGAAGGGCTCAGTGTGCATGAAATTTGGAGCCAGCTGGTCATCGAGATCAGGCACTACAAAGGTCACTACTTTTTTACCTTGATCAATTGGGGCCCCACACAGTTTTTGATCTGGCAGCTGTTAGTCCAGTAAGATGCTGCACATGTAATCCAGTAATTGGAGTCTGTTTTTTTAATGTGGCACCTCATTAAAGCTGCTGGTCGATAATGACACTGCTTTCTGCAGTCAGCAATTCAGACAGTTTGTGGATGAACGGGGTGTCTGATTCTGGCCGTACAACCATCTAGAAATAGTATTATAGAGAGGTGTCATTGGACAGTGAAATAAATTGCTGCATGGAAGAACTACCCTATCATGGAGGCCATATATTGGTATAACATCACACCCAAGGACGACATGTCCACTTCTTCCGCACCCACCAATCTGTTACATTTGTACAAGATTTGAGCAAAAGGAATTGACACTGTGCCTCCACCTTGCCAGGTGACATTGGCCTGGTACAAGGAGGAGATGCAGTCTGGATAAAAAATTCAAAGGTCACAGGGATAACCAGTCCACAGTCAGTAGTTGTTAATGGCATGCCCCAACACATTGGAGATGTGCATCAATGGTTCAGTTCATTGCTGCCAGTGCATGATGGTGATGACACATCATCAGGCAGTAATGAATGGCGAGAGCCAAGCTTTAGTGCAAGCAGCAATGACATCCCATCTGAGAGCAAGAAAAATGCAAGACTGATCTTTGTCGATCCCTCTCATCTAGTGAACATTGATTCAGACCCCAGCACATCTGACAATTTGGCCTAGGAGGAAGACATGACTGTCCTACTGCAAGGGAGTATAAGGGTGAAACAACCAGCCCCTCACTGTCACTTATGTGATCATACAAACTGGAGAGAGTGCATTAGATGTAACAGTGACTTATTAAATGCCAAACACATGCACAGTCATGCTTGTCAAGTCACCATTTGTGGAGAGCCTGGCACACATGTACCAAACTACCTATTTCATTCAGCAGGCTCATTTGCATAAGAAGGCAAATGGGCACCAAGTGAGTGGATGTGGGGATCCTGATTTCTTTTCAACTTTGGTGAGCATGAACAGTGGAATTACTACAGCGATTGAAACCTACTGAAACCGACAGTGTGAATAGTAGAATTATGACTGGGATTGAGACCTATTGAAATTGGCATCACAAG
Source organism: Sepioteuthis lessoniana (assembly GCA_963585895.1). Lineage (NCBI taxonomy): Eukaryota > Metazoa > Mollusca > Cephalopoda > Myopsida > Loliginidae > Sepioteuthis > Sepioteuthis lessoniana. Next base: position 36,893 of record CAUZXS010004743.1, on the reverse strand, counting down.
TGGAACCTTACCCAACAATTTCTAAATCCTAAAATTACATCTTCAACACAAGGCTAAAGTGCCCAGTCTGCTCTACTATTTATCCATATCTTGGGTGACAAAGAGATAGTGATACCTCTGCTAAGGGCATTAAATGAAATGTAAACAGCTTCAAGTGTAATTTGAATTCAGCTAACCAACTTCATTTTCTTTTAACCATTACACAGTATATATCTTTTACGTATGAATCTTGAATGAAATAAAAAGTTATTTGAAAATCAAAGGTAATATAGGGATATAATTTTTTTTTAAGTATTAAAAGTTAAAAAGAAATTGTCAATGGAAAAATAAATTAGATTAACATCTGATATTGGAATTCGTTTCTGAGGAAATGTTGCCTACAAAAGAGTAAAAGTTAAATGCTAAGATAAAAAGCTTGAAATTAGAATGCATTAAGAAAAAGAAAAGAATAGAATATTTTCAATCCAAATATATAAAACATATTTTTATGGCAGCGTGTGGAATCACAATTATCATCATAGGAAATGAACATGGTGACTCTTGTTCAGATTCTGTTTCTTTAGCTTTTGTTTAGAAGAACTCTGAATTCAAACCAGCTATACTCTATTTAAAAATTGACTTTGTCATATCCTAACCCTGGCAGAGGGATTGGGTAAATGCATATATACTTATGGCCTTGTGAGACTATATACATCTAGATCTTGGCATAAACTTACCAATGTTGTACAAAAGACCAGCAGTTGCTCATCTAGCACATTCCCCTTCTTCACATCACCACCTCCTCATGCAATGGGTATGAATAAAAATCAAGTTTAGATTTAATTTTGCTCAGCACTTTGTGTAAGTTAACCCAATGTTTGTGGAAATTGTGGACAAAATCGAAATCAATATTTGCAAGTCTAATGTACATTAATTCTTATATTTTAGATTACCTTGTAATAGGGCTACTAAATTAACAATATCAGTGGTCCTTCTGTCTTTTTTCTCTCTGCATTTGATTATTTCTTTTCTTAGCTTACATAATAGATACAACATCTGTTACTTTGCAGGCACAACATAGTTTTATATATTGGAAAAATTACTGTATAAAAAAGCAGCCATAATTCAGAAATTAAAAAATAATTTGTTCTTGCAATGACAATGAGCTCTCAAAACTACACGTGACACTTTTTCTGTGCCTCATATGATCTCAATAACAGACTTCCATCACGTTATGATGATTCGTTCAAAAAGATATCTGCCTGTTTTGGTTGAAATTACAGAAATTGAAGACAAGACATCAATTGAGAAGAATAAACTCGCACAGTTGTCTTTATTAATAAATGTTGTTACAGCTCCTTTTGGACCAATGTTGATACACGTGTATGATGGATTTCAATTTCTCCAAGCACCAATCGAGCAGAACTGACTTTAGCAGTATGAACTCATGGAAAAGAAAATGGTCTCCAAACTTGAATACCATTTATCTTGATTTGGACTTACCCCTAGCATTACAGCTGGATTCATTCTCTGATTGATCTTGCTGAAAAACACAACTGAATATATGTTTAAAAAGCAGATGTTGAAATTTATGGGAAAGGAGGAATTTTTCCCTTTCAACCTCCCAGTTACCAGACACTTTAAAAAGATAGGATTCTTGTCTTTTAACCTATGCCTTTACTTGAGCTAATGACTTCAGTCTTTGATAATAATAAAAAAAAACATTTTTAAATCCTTGTATTTTCTTATAATATTAGGAAATACTTTTCTTTCTTTCATTATCTTTTAAAAGCAAATCACTCACTTTAATGCTAGTCATTAAAATGAATTCATTGATAGAAATTACAATTCTCAAAGTATTAACTATATGTTCTCAAATAAAAGCATTTAAATTACCTTTGTTTAGATATTGTCTCTTAAAATGATCTATAAGAAAAACATTCCTTTCTCTTCTCAGAGGCTCATTGACCTCCCAAACGTTTCGCTACCACTTGATATGATTATACAAATACAACTTAACATTCACTCACACACACACACATCTATGTGCAAGGATCATTAAATTAGTTTCCAGACTTTTTTCGTATGGGCACTTTTATTGATAGTACACACATGAAACTCTAGTCCCCTTCGAAGTAATCTCTACCGGCTGCAATGCACTTGTACCATTCCAACAACTTCTGGAAGGCTCCATCGAAGTCCTTTTGTGTGGGTGTGTCAATGACCTTCGTCACAGCCTCTTTTATCTCATCAATTGTCTCATAACTACGGCCTCTGAGCTTAGGGAATAACCAAAAGTCACAGGGAGCAAGATCTGGACTATAGGGACGGTGAGGAAATAGTCTGTGACAAGGATGGAGTTGTGGACTGGTGCATTGTCCTGCTGGAAATGCCACTGACCCGATTTGAAGAGTGCTGGCCTCTTCCCAAGGAATCTCTTCCTGAACTCCCTTAAAACCTCAACATAGTAACCCTAACCCTAACTCTTTGGCCAATCAACTCTGGTGTTCTGACTTACTCCACCCACACCTCTCATCATCCCTCACAGACTCCCTGCCTTCCTTGAATCTCTTATGCCACTCAAAAACTGATGCTCAAAAAGCAGTCTGAAGCATTCCATACATTTCTGTTGCATTTTTTCCAAGTTTAAAACAGACTTTTATTGCATATCGTTCTTCTAAAGTGTCAGATTGCATTTTTGAAATTCAGCAGCTGTGACAATCAGGCTTTAGTAAGGTGTATTCCAGTTGCTGCTGTAGCTGTTCATTTGAACCTGAAATCATAAAACTTGGTCAGTCATTTCATAGAATGTATAGTAATAACATAGTGAATTTTCAAGAGTCTACAACAATCATAAATGCCTGTACAAAAAAGTCTGGAAACTTATTGAATGCACCACGTACATTCATACATATATTCTAGACATATATACATGCTTTTACAGAGGGAGGTATGCTTAGCATATTTTTATTGTCATAGAATTTGGAATTGGCCACCCAAATTCAATTCCTGGACAAAGGCTGATAGCTTTTTCAAATTGACCTTCACTCATCTTGACAGAAGTCTAGATATCATCACTTCATTCCATAAGCTGTTCTGTTGTACACACATCTTCATTTAAATTCTCGTGTTAAAAAAAATCCTAACTTTAATACTTTTTTTATCACATCTTATAACACTGTATATGAGAATTTTACTTATGTATGCATAGATAGGTTGGCTTATGGTCTACTTCTTTAATTTATAGATGAAATAAATTTAATGGTCTAAAATGCTCTTTTAAAAGAAAAATAAAGATTTGTATTTAAGTCATTTTTTTTTTCTTAATTTATCATTCAGAAAGTTTTTGAAAAATCAGCAAAAAGCAAATCAAAAACTGAATAAGTTTTTTTTTTTTTTCTTTTGAGTGAGTAAGTGATTGAGGGAAAAAAATCAATGTTATTAGCTTAGTTTATTTTATTCTGTTATTCACATACTGTTTTTAAACAAGTTTGAGATGATTATGCTAAATTAAAAAATAAGCATAATCATGTTACAGAATCTTGAATATGTTTTGTCTAAAATTCCATCCTGTGTACAAACTTTTATAAGAAAAATAAGACAGCCTCTTCTTTCAAGCCAATAGAGAAATGATTTGTCTGACACAAAACCAGCAATATCTAAAAAGAATCTTTGATTTTTGACTAGTACTTTAGCATGTCAGGGAAACATCTTCATATTATCCACTGTCTTGATAGACTTCTAGGTCTTAAATTCACTCCTGACTTGAAGTGGGATTCATATATAACATCTTGTGCTGTGGGTATAGCTAGAGTGGTAAGCTCTTTTTATTGCTCTACAAAATTCCTGATACCTGGAGCTCTACTCTATGAAGATCCATCCAAAAATGGAGCATTGCTCACACTCTGGACAGGCTCCACAGTATATGTTATCAATCCATGATAGGATACAGAATTGAATAGAAAGTCTGGTTGGTGAGGAATGCTTATCTATTCAACCATTCTCCTGGCAGTTTAATATTGCTAGTCTGTTACTTTTGTTACTTCTATAGGTGTTTAGGTGGTACTCGGTTGTGGAGCTCATCTCTCTAGATATTAGATACTTGATTATTTAATAACTATTTGATTCTATATTTAAAATGCTATTTCAAAAATCAGAATCTATGATTTTCTTCAGTTCCTATGATTCCAAGGCAAGGGATATTACTATATTCACAAAAACTTTTGACTTATACATGAGTCAATACTTCACAAGAAAATGTTATAGACAAAAGTCAGTGTGTCATACCAACTGGTACAATCTATGTATGAATATATATTGTAATGAATGATTTTCTTGCATGTAATTTTTCTTAATGTACATGTGTTGTCATAGGTATCAAATTGAATTATGACTACTATGACAAAATAAATGTTTTAAATTACATTTTATGAAATGTTAAGAATAATAGAGAAAATCTAGTTGTAGAATAATAATAATAATAATAATAATAATAATAGACATCATTCACAGTAACTTATATATATTATTGTACATTTCTCTTATAACAAAGCATTCATCACTATTAAGACAATTATTATAACTGCTACTGTTTGTCCTTATAAATACTTACTCTTCCATTTCAGTGACCAAAATACTACTACTACATTATTTTGAAACCCCAAAAAAGGAATTCTGACATTTAGTAAACCTTTGCCATAAAATGCCATAAATACTGTTTATACAAAACTGTTAGTACACTTGGCTAAATGTTTCTAAAAGATCTGTCCCTAATGGCTATCTCTATTACTCCAAGGTATTATTAGTGTAGAAAGAAAATTGGGTGTTGCTTGAAGCCTATTGTGTTCTCTCCTAACTGTGTTTGCAAGTCATTACAAATCTGTATAAATGTCATTTTATGATTTCAACTGCATTCCATTCAATTCTTTAAAATGGTTAATGTCTTGTTACTGGCACAATACATATATAAACGTACATGTACATAGTTATTCCCACTTTGAAAAACTATAAGTTTGTTCTACACAAATATGTAAATCATATAAGGAATAAATGTCTGATTGTGAAGTTGAACTAATTTTAACTGTCTTCTGTACTGTACTTTAGTGTGTGTGTGTGTGTGTGTGTGTGTGTGTGTGTGTGTGTGTGTGTGTGTATTTTATTGTACATATTATATTAATGTCTAAACATATTTACAGAGAACATTGTATTGCTCCCATTTAATGCTCTAACTTTTTTCCAGCATGAATAACATAATGAATTGATGATACTTGTCAATATTGTTGAATCAATCTTTTCTTCCTTTTCAGGATGTTTTTATCTGACCGAATCTTATGTACTGCATGCTAGTTGTATAAGAATGCATACATGGGAAACTTATTTGATATGCATATAAATGTATATAGATATGTAGTTAGGCACATGTATTGATTCTGTATTCTTGTATATGACAATACCTGCTGGTTCACACACAAACATATATGTATATTTCAGATTGTATTGACAATCTAAATTAATTTAAAGCAGATCCAATCTGAAATAATTGAAAAACAGAAGTCTTTATAACTCTCTCTCCCCAAATGTGTGTGATACTAATAACACTATAACATACTGGAAAACTTAATTATTTCTCAATTAAATGATTATTTTTAATCAACAATTTCAGTGTTCTCCAGTATGGCTTGTTGAGTTAAATCATAAGAGCAATAGTAGCACACATGGCTTTATTTTTACAAAGCAATGTTTTGTATACAATTTGTTAAACAACATTGGCAGAGATGATGATATTGATAATAGAAGTTAGCAAACAAAATTAACTTGATTTTGAATTCCAGAAGGACATTTCTAGCCATGTTCATTTTGAGAATATGAGAGTGATGCAGGATTTTCTGTTTGTTTTTTTTTTTAATTTTCAAAAAACTTTCAATTACTAAGTCTTGTATTGCATTGTTTGGAGTTTTCAAAGGTTGTCAAAGAACGACTGAGGAGATGAGGTTGTCATTTAATCTTGGTAACAAAAGAACAGACCAGATCACAAAAAAACCATTCACATTTCATTTCAGATGTTACATCTTCAAACAAGTAAAAAGTTAAATGTGGAGTTGTTTTTTTAGTAAATGAGAGAGGCAGTTTCACCTCAGCCTCAAAGCAGCCGACTTAATACTTTGTTGTCTGGGTACTTACTGTGACTTTATGAATTTTCTAAGTTTCATATGATTTTGAGAGTTTAAGTATTTCCAACATTACCTCCAGTGGCAAATGACCTTTTGACCTCTTCCTGTCACATCTGCTATAGTCATGGCCATCACATATCTAGATTGTTGCTGTTTATAAGTAAAGTTAGCGACCATAGTCGAGGGTGACCTGAAGGCTCCCTTTTCGATAGCTACTACACCAAGGTGTAGGGGAGGGCGCTACTCCATTCCCAGGATTGCTCCACTTTACCCTTGAACCGTACCTTATAATGCTGAGTGTTAAGCAAGGTGGTATCAAGTTCCATTTTTAAAGTCTTTGGTATGACTCGACCTGGGATTGAACCCAGGTCTCCCGGGTCATTGGCGAACACTCTAACCGCTGGGAAAACAATTCCTTAATTATAACTTATAATTTTTTTTCTTGAACTGTAAACCTTTTCTTGATATATGAATACTGTATATATACCAAATATATTTCCTTCTCTTCCATGCTTTCTGGAGGTATTTTGTCAAGACCTGCAGCTTTCCTGCTTTTAAGTTTTATCAGAACTACTTTGAATTCTTCCTCTGTTAACTATCCTATTCTATTCAAGGTCAAATCAATAGAATAAGAAACTAGGTAGAAGATTGACAATCATGATAAGCATGGCAGGCAGTAAATGAAGTGAGCAGAAGGAAGATCATTTTGAGAGCAAAACTTAAAGATGCCAGCAAGGAAGAAAGAATACAGAAGTGAAAAGAACATTTCAAGCATTTGTTTGAAAATTCCCCTAAAGTCACTGATAAACCTATCACAAAAATTATTAATAGCCTTCTAGACATCAAAATAAGACAGAAAACCTAGAGAGAACTAATACATACAAAATATATATTTCTATATATATATATATATATATATATATAGTGTGTGTGTGTGCGCGTATGTGTATATATATATATATGTATAAGAAGGTTTGTTGGTCATTTGTTTTTGCTGGTGTTCAGGTGTTTTATCTGACTCCCTTGTTTTCTTCTTCTTACTCCATTTAACTTGTTGGCATCTTCTTTGTCTGTGAAGGCTGCAAAAGAATATTGGAAGGAAGGTAGAAAAGAGATGAAGATACTTTTAAATTTCAACTTTATTTTTGGGTTTAAAACCCCTATTCTATAGTGGGAAGATGTTTTCCTGAACTTTTAGATGTAGTCGTATTTCCCAAACAAGGTGTTGGAATATATTTGTCATTTTCGATAGGTGATGAGTTTAAAGTCTGTGATTATATCCAGTTGGGTTTTTTGTGTGGTATGTTAGCAGAGACCGCTGCTAAACAGGAGAGTCATTTTTGGTGAATTGATAAATCCAAAGTCTGTGGTTATGTCAAATGGTTGTTTTTAGCAATATTTGTTTTGTCAGAACTATTTTATCCTGACCATTGACCTGGGGGGTTCTTCCACCCAGCATCAGGTGAAACATGCTGTTGACCCGATCTTGGGTTCAGCCACCTTATTGCTTTTTATGGCATCTGAGGTTTAACTTGTGGGTTTAAAAAAATCGTCCCTTATATTCCTTAAGTCCAACTATTTGATTTTTTATTTTTAATTGTTTTTCATATCCTCTAAATTCCATCGTCAATCTCGTCGGTTTCATTGTCTTATAAATATGGTTCCTTAATTTATTTCCATAATATGTTATGTGACTTTAGAAGATTTGATTTTAACAGGAAATCTTCCAGACAACCTCTCCCAACCTGTAATAGTTGACCCAGTCTGTTAGGGCTGCAGAATACACTGACTGTATCTCTGCAGAGGGGTAAGACTCCCCAACAAGTGTCACAGATACAACACTAAACAATCTGATGGTGAGGATCCAGTAATGCTGGAGCTTTGGGGAATGCGGAGAACCCTTTTATTGCCATCACTCCCAGGTCTACTCTGGCTCGGAGTGGTAGCACCTGATAGGGTCCTATCTACAGGTCAAATAGAACTAAACTGTGTACTTATGTTAAACTGAATTGTTTGAAATTGAACTGTCTATATGTATAAAAATGGATTTGGCATTAAATAACCTACAATAGTTGATATGCCATTAAAGCAACCAAACCAAACCTGTAATAGTTTTGACTAAACAACCAATCTCACATGAATAGAATGGGTAAAATTTAAACATCTTAATAATAATAATAAATAATAATAATAATAATACCACCACCACCTACAAAAATAACAGCAAAAATTACTACAACAATATTTAAAAGAAAAAGTAAAGAAAAAGAGAAAAAAATTATGCAAAAAAAAAAATAAAAAACACTTTATGTGGCTACTTCCAATGTTCTAGTGAAACCAGGTCAAAGTGTAGTTACTGTTTAGAGACCAGTTTAATTGATTTCACACACACACACAAGTAAACCTGTTTTTTTTTTTGTTTTTTTTCCTTTCTCCTTTCCTCTCCATTTCTTTCAAATTCTCATTCTCAAAATCAAAAACAAACTTAGTCTTTCCTTGTCTTACAAATTTGAATTACTTAATTCATTTCCATAGTTGGTCATGTGACTTTAAGATTTGATTCTCACTGGAAATATTCCAGACAATATGTGTGTATATACATGTATGTATGTGTATATGTTTGCATACATATATTTATATTCATGTCTATGTGTATGTATGAATGTGTATATATATATATATATATATATATATATGTGTGTGTGTGTGTGTGCATGTTTGATTAAATTGTAATAAAGACACATTTTTTCTGTATAATTTAATTAAGATCCTTTCGAGTTTCCTGATAAGTGTCTTGGTTTCAGATTGAAATTGGTGGATGAATTTACCAAAATTGTCCCGAGCACTTTTGGACCCTTCTTAGACTATCATCAGGGGTTGCTTGCATGTGTAAAGAGTGTTTTTTTTAATGAGTTTTGAAAGTTTTTTGGTATTCATAACATAACAAAACTATGCAAATGCAGAGTTGGGTAAAACTGAGTTGCTGATGAATTTAAAAAACAGAATGCTATCAACAGAAATAGAATACTATTAATAGGGAATATTTAAAAAAAAAAAAGAAAAAAATTCTAAAGGCATTTCAAAACATTGTCACTATTTTCAAAATTAATTCTATTGATTTTTAGTGTTTTTGTTTTTATACGTAGGGCTTCTAGGATTTGTAGTCATAGCTTATCAATTTCGTGTGCAATTATAGTAGTGTTTTCAACTAGAATTTTTCGAAACTTGGATTCAGGAATAGAGTGGGTTTTGAGATATAAGGCTATGGAGCTAGAATCATCAAGGTGCATTGTAAGTTGTTTAGAAGGAGTTGTAGTGATAAGACCAAGATACGCACTATTTTCTTTGGCGACACAGTATCCCAAGGGACATTGTTGATACCGAAATTAAACAATTCATTAATAAACCTGAACAACCTAACATAGAGCAATAACCTAAATCATAAACAATCAATAAACTTATACTAGAAAAACCAATTTCATAGTAATTATAAGATAGATGAACATACAAGGTACCTTCAATAAGTTTCCAGGCTTTTGTACAGGCATTTAAAATTGTCATAGAGTCTTGAAAATTCAGTGTGTTATTGCTATACATCTTATGAGATGACTGACCTATTTTTATGATTTCAGGTTCAAATGAACAGATACAACAGGAATTGGAATACACCCTACTAAAGCCTGATTGTCACAACTGGTGAATTTCAAAAATGCAATCTGGATGTGAGGACACTTTAGAAGAATGATATTCAATAAAATTGTGTTTTAAACTTGGAAAAAATGCCACAGAAACGTATGGAATGCTTCAGACTGCTTTTTGACTATCTTGCATGAATCGAGCATCAGTTTTTGAGTGGCATAAGAGATTCAAGGAAGGCAGTGAGTCTGTGAAGGATAATGAGAGGTATAGAAGGAGTAAGGAAGTCAGAACACCAGAGTTGATTGGCCAAATAAAGAATTTCATGGATAAGAACCGTCATGTGTCTTTAGAGACAATAAGTGCACAGTTGATGTCAGTGTGGGAACTGTACACACAATTATTTGCGAGGAACTGAAGATGCGGAAGATTTGCGCGAAATTTGTCCCAAGGGTGCTCAGAGAAGATCAGAAAGAAAGACGTTGTCATGACAGCAGGGAGATGGTCGAGCTGATCAATTCAGATCCCGCAGTTCTTGATGCTCTGGTGACCTGTGATGAAAGCTGGATCTACTGATATGACACAGAGACCAAGAGTTCCCAGTAGAAGTATGCTGGCTCTTCCAGACCCAAGAAGGCTAGACAGAGCAAATCCACCAACAAACTTCTGATGATCCTTTTTTTTTTTTGACACCTCTGGCATGATCTACATGGATTAGGTTCCCACTGGACAGACAGTCAACAAAGAATACTATGTTGAGGTTTTAAGAGAGTTCAGGAAGAGATTCCTTGGGAAGAGGCCAGCACTCTTCAAATCGGGTCAGTGGCATTTCCAGCAGGACAATGCACCAGTCCATAACTCCATCCTTGTCACAGACTATTTGACCAAGATGGGCATCAAGACAGTTCCTCACAGTCCCTATAGTCCAAACCTTGCTCCATGTGACTTTTGGCTATTACCTAAGCTCTGAGGCTATCGTTATGAGACAATTGAGATGAAAGAGGCTGTGACAAAAATCATCTATAAAAGCCTTGTTTTTTCATCTCTACATTTTAATTCTGTCAGATTTATTATCAGTTTTCCCCAGATATGGTTTTGGTTTCTTTGTTTAATGGCATATCAACCTTCATAGGTTATTTAATGCCAAAGCCATCCTTCTAAAAGAACAGTAGTGGTACTGTTTAATCCATAAACATAGCTTGTGGGGATAAGGAGGTTCATACCTTTCCTAAGGGTATCTGTCTGAAAGTAAACATAATAATGCGACTGGAGTTCAAACTAACTACAATTTCACAGTTCAGCGCTTTAATCATTACACCATGTGGACACCCTCCCCAGATATATAGTTATGTATGTGAATGTATATATATATATATATATATGTGTGTGTGTGTGTGTGCGCATATATATTAGTTTAATATTCCTTAAATATTGAACATAAAGAAAATACAGACCAACATGAAGGTTTTGATATTTTATTATATTTATATGATTAGTGATAGTATTATGGTGGGTGGGGGAACAGTGATATATGTCTTCTAAACAATTGTAAGGACTTTTTTTGCAACCAGTTATAGATACCAATTGTGGTCTTCTGGAAAGTTATCTGGAAAAGAGGAAATCTGTTGATTTTATTCCTGAGAAGAATTTTTTTCATTCCATATCTTTGTGCTGTCTATCCTTTCCTAAGTGGCACTTGCTTCATTGCCTTCCCTGCCAATCAACAAATGAGTCTCTCTCCTCAACCTGACAAAACCTGTATTTATGTTGCTCAGTTTCTGTTACAAGACATTACATCACAACTTTTAACCAGTTGTCTTTGATGCACTTCCTCAACTTTCATAGGTTATCACAGTACACACCTGCTTCCAAAAGTACCTGATGACATTTGTGTTTGATGACACTGAGTCATATTATTATATATAAATAATTGCAAAATTACTTGAGTATTTCCATTATTTTTTTGTGGCATGAGTAAACCAGTAAAATGTTAAGTAAAATCATTAACTCTTCCTATTAGACTATATAAACAGTGAAGATAATTCCTGAACATGTTTTTTGTTGTTCATTGTCTGGTATACAATAAACAGGTGTGGCCTAATGAAAATATTTAAACTAGTAAATAAGTAAAATTACATGTGCACTAAAATAATTAATTAGCTTAAATACTAATGTAACTGTTGAATATTGAGGAATAAAAAATACTTCAATTAGGTGAAGGTTAATGTTTTAAAATGTCTAATTTTAGTTTAAGCTAAATACATAGTAAAATATGATAGTATAAAATAGGATGACAAATCATAAAGCATTTTATCTGGAGGAATATTGAACTGTGAAATGTGTATATATATATATATATATGTGTGTGTGTGTGTGTGTGTGTGTGTGTGTGTGTGTGTGTGTATAAACTAAATGATGAATATTTTGTATGAGAAACATTATGGTTTGTTTTCATCATTAACCCTCCAATAGACTTTTTGAGATTACCAAAATTTTCAACACAGTTAAATCTTGATACAGCACTGACTGATATTGTAACACTGCTATTTACAATAAATAGTCATTTTGGTCAAAACATAGTTGTTTCTGTTTGAAGAAAAAAATTGTGCCATGAAAACCATATTTTCATAGTCTTTTGTTTGTTTTTTAATTTGGAAGTAATTTGCATAAAATAGAAAACTCAAAACAACTAAGTGAGGGCAGAAATTGAATTTTATTTAAAGAAAACTACTCTCAAACATAAATTGCTGAGAAGTTGAAGATTTCTAAATATGCGGAGCAATATTCATTACAAAGGGAGTTAGAAACTGGTGCAAATGTTGACAGAAAAAGAACTGGAACATCAAAAGTGACAATCACTGCTGAAGATAAATACTTAAGTTGAGAGCAAAAGACAGAAAAAAAAAACTCTTCCAAAGTTAACAGCTGAATGCTCTAAGCTATAATGAGAAATTGCCTTAGATAAGCAGGACTTAGAGATGCCAGAAACCTCTGTTACAGAAGTTGAATATGCAGAAAAGACTGTTATGGGTAAAAAGCATAAGAACTGGACATGGAAAGAATGGCAAAATTTATTGTGAACAGATGAGTCCAAATTTTAACTTCTTGGTAGTAAGAGAAGAGTGTATGTGAGGACAAAGCCTGAATGATAAATGAAAGACTGAATAATAAATGTGTTGTTTCTACAGTTAAACATGGGGTTGGATCTGTTATGATGTTGGAGGTCTTTTCAGGACGGGGAGGATGGAAATTTGATTCAGGTCAAGAGAATTATGATAAAAGAATAATATCATTTGATTTTTGCAAAGACATGCTTTACCATCTGGTTAATGCCTAATTAGAGAAAAAAACGTCCCCTTTCTACAAGACAATGATTAAAAAAAATTTTTCTAAATTATGTCAAAATCACCTTGAGTTGAAAAAAGGAACAAAATTTTAGAAGTTATAATTTAGCCACATCAGTATCCTTACTTTTCTCCCATTGCATTAGTATGAAATGAGTTGAATTGGAGAGTTTGAAGAGAATAGCCAGAGTGAGAATGAGTTTTGTTTTTTCTTGCTGTTAGGAGGGTTTTCCATCTACTTAAAAAAAAACAAAAAAAACTTGAAAATAATGCTAAGAATTTGCAAAGCAGTGATTAATACAGGTAATGGTTTTAAGAAAAACAAAATATGGTACTGCTGTATATTTTTTTATAGTCATGTGCTTATTTTTTGTTAAAATAAAATATACTAATTAGTGAAATTTTATCTTTTACATTAAAACAAAAACCCAAATATCATATTTTAAGGTGTTTTTTTTTCAAGGAATATAAGGAACCCCCTCCAAACTTTTTTGTCTATAGTGTGTATATATATATATATATATATATATATATAAGCAGGTGCTCCAAAAAACAGTTTGTTTCCATAAAAACTACAACAGATACAAAAAGTACAATACCAATGGATAGTGAGTTTTCAGTTATAAAACACTATTTTCCCAAATAAGTCACCACTTTTGACTAAGCATTATGACCAGTGATGAACAAGGGCTTGCATGTTGCTCTTAAAAAATCTGCCCTAACAGAGATTATCCACTTTTTTTACAGCAGTGATAACAAGAATATGTTGTCCATCTTTCATTAGCTTGATTTTCATAGATGTGCTAATCATATTCTTTATTTTGTGGTTTGATGGCTGAATTAAATGTAGTTTGTCTCTCAGATCACTGTTGCTATTGCTAAAACACATTACTCACCACTTTTTGTCATATCCACTGGTATATGTAAACCCCTCAAAATGCATCTAGTAGTGGGACTCCAGTTTTGGAGCTCTAAGAAGTGAGGAGTCACTCTTTCATTGTCATTACTCTCAGGTCTACTCTGAATAGTAATTTCTATTAGGGTCTTATCTATAAGTCAAGTAGATGATAATATTTAAAATGATTTTCAACTACATTAACTCCTAAAATATTGATACTGTAAATAAGTATGAAGTGTCTATTTGTTTAAAATGATTGTGAACTGTATTTAATTGCTTGCAAATTATTTGTATTATCTAGGAATTCTTTAGATTATAACTTTGTACAAATTAGTATTAGGAATAATCATTCAGTCATATAAAGGCTTGTGAATTATCAGTATTAGATAGGAATAATTAATTGAAGAGATATCATTTTTAGCAAATTATTTTAAGATAGGAATAGTTGCTTGCAAAAAAGAAGACTAATTTCAGCATTAAATAACCCAACAAGGGCTGACATGCTGTAAAACCAACCAACCAATCAACCTCTACTTTTGTGTCAGACACCATTTCACTTGTTCTATCTTGTGGCTGACAAAAATGCATAGCTAATGGTTGTGACTATGTAGGGAAAATACTGGTTTTTTTTGGGGTTTTTTTTTTACTGAAAACTTACCCTATCCAGTGATGTTATTATGCATCTAAATATCTGCTGTAGTTTTGTGGAAACATAAATTAATAGTGTAATTCTATGTATGAATAGACTTAGAACTAACCCTTTATACTAGTTATATATTGATTATAATGAAAATGCATCAATAAGAAAAAAGGGAATATTCATATTCCCTATAAGAAAAAATGGAATATTCATATTTATTCAATAGATCTTGACTGATCACAACAAAATATATATCATTAATTTCCTGTACAAATTTCTGCAATGAATCCCACTTAAGCAATGCCATAAATTACCAATCTGGATAATTTTAGGCTTTTTTAAAAATTATATCAAAATTGAGTAACTACTGTCTATTGTTTTGACTTTAAAAAAAATATAATTGAGAAGATTGATGTAATATTAATTTCCTTTGTTTTTATATAATATTAGAAATGTTATAAAACAAAAACTAAACATCATTTGTCATGAACCTATCTAAAGCAAAATTTTAAAAATCAATCATTACATAAAAAGCATCTTGTCTTTTAAAAGAAACCTTTCACCTGAGAATATGTGCATCATAGTTTGACATATACAAAATGGTTTTACCCTATCAATCAGATTTTTGCACAATTTTACATATCATCAATGTATGTCACAAGGAGAGAATGGTGCTTATATTTTCATGAAAGAAAGAACATCAATAAAATGAAGCACAAATCAATTTCTCTGACTATTTGACCTTGTTGTCCTGAAGACCTACCTAGGGCGATGAACGATAGGGAGGAGTGGCGAGAGAGGGTCAGGGATATCCGTGCTGCCAGCACGATATGATGATGAAATGTGTTGAATTTCCTTTATATATTTCATTAATTTTTATTTGTGAAGAATCGGTACATCCTATTTTATAACAAAAAGACAGTGTTAAATGAACAAAAATTTAGCTAATTAGCAATTATATTTATCTTTATATAATATAATCAGGTTAATCAAATACCCTATTGTGTTAGATTGCAAGTTATACAATAAAAAAAAAAAATGAAGAAAATCAGGATGCAAAAAGAGGAATTACTCCTACTAAAGATATTTCATATCATCAAGTTTTGAATGATTCAAATATTCTTTTCAGTAAATTAGTTTATCTGTTTAATTCATTTGATTATTTTAGTTGTATGTAAATTAGCATTTTGATATATTTTGAATTATGTTTGACAATGGTCTTAAGAAATATAGCTAAAACAATGCCAACTAAATTGTTGAAATTATGCAAACATGAATTAATTTCAGCAACTTAGTTTGAATTTTTTTAGTTTTATTTATTAATCATAAATAGGTATTATATATTTATATATGTAATAAGTATTAAAAATGTTATATTGGTCTTTAATTGTTGGTGGTTGTTTCTAATTAAATGGTAGAATTTCCAAGAGTTCAGCTTGTATTAATGAATTCAGACTTTCTCTTTGTCATCAGTATGTTTTTAAACACAAAGCTTTTTTAGGGATGGGGCTAAAATGTCTCAATGATATTATTCATTTAACAAGCAAATGGGATTATTTACAGTAATTAACAACTGATGTTATTTTTAGATATGTTCTGGAGACTTATATTGCATTAAGGTTATCATTATATCTCACCATGGGTAATTTTTCCCTTATATAGGCTTATAGATTTAAAAATGTTTAAGGACATTATAACAATTTTAAAATTGAATTATTTTGGTATAAACTACAAAAATTAAAAGGTAGTTATTCTAATAGTATAAATAATTCTGTTACCCTTAATTGTTATAAGAAAAAAGAATTGTACAAATTATTGTGTATTTAAAAGACCTAAAAATATGAAAAATTTTTAGTTTTGTATTTTACCTTTTTAGTAAATAAGTTTTTATTGAATGAACTGTACCAATTTCCTATACTAATTGAAAACTTCACCTATGAACTTGGAAATATAAATGCAAGTTGACTTTTTAGTCTTGGTTTTTCAGTGAACAGAAAGCAAAGATATCATTTTTTTAAAAAAGGCTCCAACTTTCGTTTCTGGCTGGGAAAGTCTATAACAAAGAGATAGCTTTAACTAACTGTTGGGGAACAAAACATAGTTGTCTCCCTTTTTGGGATCTATGGGCAGAGCTTCCAACAATCATGTGACTGTTGATCATTTGACATTTCGAGAAGCGAGTTTTATCTCTTTTTGGCAGTAGACAGCACCCAGAGAAGAACCCTTTCCTTTCATCTCTGCTTTGCAAGTAGCATGTGTGTGCAAATTATCTTATGTGAACCTTTCCCAACACCAAGAAAACGTAAATGTTCAACCACTGCTATTCAGCACTTCTTGTTTTTTGGAACAGCTTTTGTAACCGTTTTTATGGTTAGGGACATTTGTCATGTTTTATAATTATGTGTAATATATGTTTATAAAATACGTGGTACATTCAATAAGTTTCCAGACTTTTTTTGTACAGGCATTTAAAATTGTCATAGACTCTTGAAAATTCAGTATGTTATTGCTATACATTCTAGGAGATGACTGACCAAGTTTTATGATTTCAAGTTCAACTGAACAGCTACAGCAGCAATTGGAATACACCCTACTAAAGCCTGATTGTCACAGCTGCTGAATTTCAAAAATGCAATCTGACACTTGAGAAGAATGATATGCAATAAAAGTCTGTTTTAAACTTGGAAAAAATGCCACAGAAACATATGGAATGCTTCAGACTGCTTTTTGACCATCTTGCATGAATCAAGCATCAGTTTTTGAGTTGCATCAGAGATTCAAGGAAGGCAGGGATTCTGTGAGGGATGATGAGAGGTGTGGGTGGAGTAAGTCAGAACACCAGAGTTGATTGGCCAAAGGGTTAGGGTTACTATGTTGAGGTTTTAAGAGAGTTCAGGAAGAGATTCCTTGGGAAGAGGCCAGCACTCTTCAAATCGGGTCAGTGGCATTTCCAGCAGGACAATGCACCAGTCCATAACTCCATCCTTGTCACAGACTATTTGACCAAGATGGACATCAAGACAGTTCCTCACCGTTCCTATAGTCCAGACCTTGCTCCATGTGACTTTTGGTTATTCCCTAAGCTCAGAGGCTGTTGTTATGAGACAATTGAGGAGATGAAAGAGGCTGTGATGAAGGTCATTGACACGCTCACACAAGAGGATTTCCATGGGGCCTTCCAGAAGTTTTTGGAATGGTGCAAGAAGTGCATTGCAGCCAGAGGAGATTACTTCGAAGGGGACTAGAGTTTAATGTGTGTACTATCAATAAAAGTGCCCATATGAAAAAAGTCTGGAAACTTATTTGATGATCCTCATATGTTATTTTAGTTTAGATGCACTATGTTTTCCTTACCGAAATATTCTTTGTTGGGTTATCATTCAAATCGCCTAATGCATAATAGGAAAAAGCTGGTGGTAGTCTCAGTGAATACCATACACTATAGATTCCTATATAACCAAAAAGACATGAAGTAAGGTTCCATTTAGTACTATATATAAATTGAATCATTCCCTGAAAATTGTTTTTTAATATCTAAAAAATAATATGCTAAAACATGCTCCAATGTTCCATCAGTAAATAGAAAAAAATTGAGTTATAGATGACTGGCTAAGGAATCAAAAAGACATGACATGAATTATAGTTAGATATTCGGCTCTTAGATATTCACTTATGTTTTTTATTTAACAAATGAATAACGGATAAAATCAAAACATTTTTTCAATTTTTTGGCTTTATCAAATATACCTTAAACTAGGCTAAATTATTCAAATTAATGGTATAATTTTTTTCCAAGTTACCCAGGGGAAAATATTATTGAATAACCCAATATTGAGGAAGAATTATAAAAGGATTTGCATTTCTTAAGCAAATATCAGCGGAAGCCGAGGTATGCAGATTGGTCTAAAGTTAATTTTTTTAAACCTCAACAAGTGGTTGTGCATATTTAATTGAAAGAAAACCAAAGAACTGTCAATTGAAACAATGGAAAGGATTGTAAAACTCATTCAAGGTGGTAATACACAACGGAGTGTGGTGAAAGATGTTGGTTGTTCCCAGTCAGCTGTATCTGAAATTTGGTACAAGTATAAAAGAAATTGAATGACTAAAAATCTTTTAAGAGTGTTAAATCCACAATTTTGACCAGGTGTAGTATTAAGACACTGATGAACTGATATACATAAAAAAATGTGTGTTTAGAGTAAGTAAAATTTTTAAATCTATGACTTACAGATGCAAGTAAATTCATGTTTCATGAAACTAATCTTTGACACTTGTCACACACACACACACACACACACACACACACACACACACACAATAATCTTCTGTATCAAATTTCAGGAAATTTTCATGAGGTATTTATGAGAAGTGTTTTTTTGTTTTGTTTTTTTCATAACAATTTCAAAGACTTGTAGAATTATCCTTTTGAATTATCTGGAATAATTCTTAAATATAGATGAAAAAAAAAAGAAATTCATATTGTTATCAGCATGCAAATTGATATTTTGATATTACTTGTAAATGCTAAGCCATGGGTCAATAGTGCCCGGCATTTCAGAAGCTAACTGATCCAGTAGTCATTTGTAACTTTCATCTGTTGACAATTAGTTTCAGTGCAGGATACCTTTGACCTATCACCATCTTGTTATTAACTGGCTGCCCTGTTGAAGGAAGATCTACAAAGATGACCTTAATTCTAATGGCTGTAGTAATGATATGGAAATGGCAATACAAACATTAGTGTTTCATGAATTCAGATGAAACAGTCAAGAATTAAATGGTAGAAGTTCAAATAACCTGTTTTTACTTTTAATCCTTATTAGCTTCCAAATTAATGCTATAGTCATTAAGTTATTCTAATAGAATGAGAAATATAGCATAAGAATATAAGTATTAAATCCACTATATCTGTAATTCAGTTCTGAATAACAGTATTTTAATATTTAGTGGTAAGAGAAAACATCTAGGATTAGTATACAAGGCACAATTAAAGAATATAAAAACTGAGTTTTTAATTTTTTTAATGTTAAAATTTAAATGAATACATGTGCACACTTAAGTAATTTATATGATAAGGTGATAATATCTAGACAAGTCAGTACTAATTTTTTGGGGGAAAAATTAAAATATTGTCAATACATTTTGAACAAAAGTTTTTTGTGAAACATAAGATTGTGCAAGTATAGCACTTTCCTTTGTCACCAGACCTAGTTTCATGCAACTTTTTCTTTTTTTCTAAAAGTAAATTCATCTCAGGAGTAAGATTTGAGGATTTGGAGGATATTAAAAGAAATCTGACAGCACAATTTCATCTAGAGAAATTTCAGAGGAGCTTCAACCAATGGAAAATTTGCTTGAAGAAGGGTGTTGAATGCTGACAATTTAAAAGAATATTAACATTTCATTCATTTTTTTATTTCTATCATAGTAAATACAACTTCAGTCACAGTACGTTTTGGACACACTTCTTATTTTATCATATTTCTTGGCCTAGTGGAAGCACCTCAATTTTAACATGTAAAAATATGAAGTAATAAAAAAGAATATAAAAATTAGTATATAAAAAAGTAAATATTGGTCTGTAGAATAAAGAGTAAATTTTAAAAATTTATTTTAAAACCAGGAAAATTATTATTGCATTTCCTGGTATTGAAGATACTTTTTGTTCCCTTGAAATTAGTCTAAAAATGTTCTAGGAATATAACTGTACAAATATAGTAAATATCACAAAATTAGTTACTCCCATTAATCCTGTACAGGGTTTGCCCTTATTAGCAATTTATTATGATTCTTGATCTTTTAAAGGTAAATGTGAAACTTTAAAAAATGTTCTATACTTAAAAAAATAAACAAAAAATGTCCAATATTTATGCAACAAATGAGTTCTCATACACCTATGTGTTTTTAGGTGTATAACTTCTAACAAAAACCATTTGCATGATGAAAATATGTAAGAAGTAATAATAATAATGGTTAATATGAAGAAATACTACTTGAGAATTAAAAGTCTGCCGCTCTTTTTTTTTTTCTTTTTTTTTTAAACTATCTTTCAATTTTGATTGTTTGAAAAAAAAATTTTTTTTTCATTAATTTTGTATATGTAACAAATTTTTAAACAATGAAGAATTAAAAGAGACTCAATTTTCTTTTATATACTCTCATGCAGATGTTTGTGTAGCAATGGAAATACTTGGAACTGCATACATTTTTTGTTGTTCGATCATAATTGTCTGATTCTGCAATTGTCTTACCTTAACCATAGCAAAACTAACTAGCAATCAATATCAGTTTCTTGTAAATTTATGTTACTGCTGCTTATAGGTGTGTTTTGTTTATGGAATAAACAACCAACAATATATTGTTCCTGTGTAGTACTCTGTTATTATACATTGCTAAAACCACTTTTGTTTCACTTTGAAGTGAAAAGGGTAAATAAATCTTTTAGTTTTATTGAAGATATTATATATAAATAATGAAGATAACTCTTTATTCATTCTTGACAGTTGTATTGTTTTAGTAAACAATTCTTAACAAAAATTAAGCATTGGTATAATCATTAACATAATGATTTTTGTTTTTTCAAAAATATATTTTAATTTCAAAACTATTGTCCTTTATTGATTTGTGTGTGTGGGAAGGAAACAGAAGTTATATTCTCAAGGTTTTATGTCGAAATTTTTCCTCATGGAAGGATATGAAAATACTGTAGTTTCTATTGTCAGTGCAATATAATAAAGATAAACTGAAGAAAATATTTTAAATATTTCTGGAAGTGTTAAATCTTTACTTAAACTGTGTTTCTATGCATTGGGCTAAGTAACATGCAGTCTATATAATACTCATATAGATGACCATGAAAAAATACGAAAGTGGTATACAAAAATAAATCTACTTGGGACGTCTGAGATGATTAAAAAGTACCATTGGTTCATGAAAAATCAACAAAGCAATAGATTTTGATCCCATTTTATCATTTGTATTTTTTTCTTATATATAGAGATTGAATCAAAAAGTAATGTCTTTTTCTTTAGTACTGGAATAATTACCAACACATCATACATAAAGCTGGTCCTCTGTGGATCACATTCCTACGGCTCAACATAGGCAATGTTCCACCTTTGAATAGGAGCATATATCTCTGTCTTGTAAAATTCTGTTGATTGTTCTTTAAGACACTTCATCATTGCAGTTTTCACTTCCTCATTACTTGTATGTTTCTCTCTTAAACCCTCTTTCATGTGTCTGAAATGAATAGTCTGAAGGTACTAAATCTGATGAGTATGAAGGATGCAGTAAAGTTGTTCGCACAAATGGGACGATTGTCTCCCTTTTGTGTGGTTGAGTATTGTCATGCATAAAGAAGACATTATTGCATCCTCAATAATTATTCCTGTAAGTAAAGTTGGTGACTGTAGTCGAGGGTGACCCGAAGGCTCCCTTTTCGATAGTTACTACACCAAGGTGTAGGGGAGGGCGCTACTCCTTTCCCTGGATTGCTCCACTTTACCCTTGATCTGTACCTTATAATGCTGAGTGTTAAGCAAGGAGGCATCAAGTACCATTTTTTTTAGTCTTTGGTATGACTCGACCATGGATTGAACCCAGGTCTTCCAGGCCACTGGCAAACACTCTAACCATCATGCCAATATCTGGTTGACTAACCCTCATATTATTCATGTAGAATTTTGCATCACTGGATTTGTTACTTAGGTTTAAATTTATCCCTGTGTTTTCTAATATCAGAGGTTAAAAAATTCATTATGTAGAAATGATAAATGTTTGTGATTGGATGGGTTACAGGAATCCTATGTGATACTGATGAAGTAGTTTCATAAATAGATTAAATTCTCATGAGATACAATTTGCCTTTCAAAATCGCCAGTAGTTCTTTATATCTATGTTCATTAGCATATAGAAAAAGTAGGAGTATGTTATAATGAAGGGAGAGATCGTAAAAGGAATCAGTTGAAAATAGTAAAAGATAGTGGGCAGGAAGAACATTTGGAGTAAGTGAAAGGTGAAGAAAGGCATGAAGAGAGAGAAAAAAAAATGAACCTATGCAGCTGAAAGAAGATGCTTCTATACAATCATTCTACTTGTTTGTATGTATGACTTTTCTACCTAGAATCAGTGTAGAATCTACACAATTCCTACCTAACTGAAAGTTTTGTTAGCAAGGTTTATGCTAATTGCATCCACTACAGAGGGGCAAGACTCCCATTTCTAAAAAGAGGTGTCCTGAGTAATGACACTGAACTACATCTGATGGTGAGGCTCTGATTTTGGAGCTCTACGGAGTGTAGAATACCCCTTTGTTGTGAATACACCCAGATCCACTTAGACCCAGAGTGAGAGTATCTGTTAAAGTCCCATCTTTACGTCAAGTAGATGTTTGGAAATTATTTGTAAAGGAATATGTGAAACCATAAATGTGTGCATTGTATCATTATTATTATTATACTTCTGGAGAATTTTTCACATCAGAGTTAGTTGATGGTCTTTCACTGGAGTTTGAGTGACAGCAAGTCTCCAGGACTCTTCTCAGCATTCTGGCTGATCTCAATAATGCAGTAGTTTGGATAGTCTCCACTCATCCTGTTATTTCCAAGTCCTCCAGTCATTGTATCAATCCTTTGGTTACTGTACCAAGAGCGCTAATTACAATTGGCATAATCGTCACTTTCATATTCCACATTTATTCAATTCCCTAGCAAGGTCGAGGTACTTATCTTTCTTTTCACTTTCTTTTATTTTTACTTTGTGGTCAGCTGGAACAGCAAAGCCCACAATTCTGTAAGTTCTCTATTTTTTTTTGTTGATTATTATAAGGTCTGGTCGACGTTTTACTCCAAAATTGTTTAGTTTCTCTTGTATCTGGTTGTTGGTATATCTTCGTGTCCCCTCCCCACTACTTTGTAGAATTTTCTTTATTGTTTTATCTGCATTGTTTTACACTTTCTTGATATCTTTTTAATCTTCATTCTTTTACCAGTACTTTCTGGTTTATTTCCTTGAGTTGTATTGTCAATTTTTCTTGTGTTGCTTTTTCTTTTTTGTTCTAACATGTTCTAGCGTTTTTTCTTTGTTTTATCATTTTTGCCTATTTTCGTAGATTTCTTATCTGTGTTTCCAGTCAAATTTACCATCCAGGTTTTGATTTTTTATTTCTGTTCTTTAAGGGAATCCTGAGTTGTTTTTTTTTTTGTTTTTGTTTTTGTTTTTTTTTTCACAAACTAATTTCACTCCTGCATAGATTAGTTCATTTAATTTGGTGATGATTTTTGTTGAGATATATGTTAATACTTCATTTATTTTTTATTTCCACTTTGACTGTTCTCCAGTCTATGTTTCTTAGTGATAGTAAGAAAGTCTTTTTTTCATCCATAATTCTCTTTAAATTTTCTTAATTCATTTTTTGTTCTTGTGTTTTTGTTTGCTTTGTGTTGTTTGGGTGTGTGGTGTTTCTATTTTTAGAAGTTTGCTGTTCATTTCGGTTAGACTGTTCTTGTTTATTAATACTTGGTGTGTCTGATATTGTATTAGTCTCTTGTTTAGATTCATTATTTGTTTTCTGGCATATCTCTAGTATTTCAAGGTCAGAAAACCAACCTTTCTTTATGATTGACCTAACTTGGTCAGCAACTCTTTGGTTTGCTGTCTGAAACCTAGGGCATTCTTACTAGATCTCTATCATCCTTTTCCTATATCCTATAGAGTTGCTCCTAAAATAGCAGTGCAATGTAAGATGGTTGTCTTCCCTAGTCCATGTTCTGTATTGGCATCTCTGATTTGTGTGGTTACTTAAACAGCCAATATTCGTAGGATGACGGTCAGGTCCCCCATGTTGGCTATCTGGAGACCACCTTGCCAATCATGACACCCAGGCTCGTAAATTATTATTATTAATGATGATGAAGTTAGATAAAAATGCTTGAAACCATTTAACTGTATGAAAATTATTTGTATTAAGTATTGTTACTATTATTTTCAAAAGAATTATCATTAGTTACTTGAAACCATACAATTGTGTCAGTGGGGCTTAGAATATGCTGATTGCATACTCTATGGAGGTGTAAGACCTACCCTGCCTAAAAAAAAAAAACAGAAAAAGAGGTACCCTAGGTATGATACTAAACTACATTTGGTGGTGGGTTCCAGTTCCAGAGATATAGAATGAATCACTTCTTAATTGCCATTTTTTCCAAGTGCACTTTGACCAGAAGTGGTAGTACTTGTTAAGGACCCATCTATAGGTCAAATAGATTCCTTTGAAAATTATTAGTATTGAATAGTAATACTTCAAACCAATATAACTATCCAAATTATTTGTATTAAGAAAGTTACTTGAATCTATTATTGTTTTCTGGTGATTATCAATATTAGTTATTTGAAACCATTTGATCATGTGCAAACAAATGGTTATTATTAAATAGAAATAGTTACCTTTGGCATAAGATAACCCATAAAGGTTGATATACACTAAGAAAACAAACCAAGGCAAACCTTGATATCATAACTGTGTGTTAACTAAGGATTATAAACAAATAAAAAGTGCATTAAAAAAAGTGCAATGAAACATTGAAAATATTATGATTATTATCAAACATTTACAAATGAATCAAATTTTGACATTGAATAATTCATAGGTTGATTAGACTAGACTGGTTGTCTAACCAAGACTAAAGAACACAGTCTACCTTTCTTTTATGAGAAAAATTGTTGATGCAATACTGAAAAAAAATTATATAGAAAACAAGAAAATTTGATAATATACTTCTTTGATTATTCAATGTTTTGTATAAACAAGACATAGTAGAGCAGTGGATGAAAGGCTGCATCATCTCCTTTCCCAAGAAAGGTGTCCTCTAGTCACAAAGAACTACAAAGGCATAACTTTTATTGCTCAACCTATTCATCTGGAACTATAGAATATGCCAACTGCATCTCTAACGTGGGATAAGACCCCCCCCTCCAATGAGTGTCCTGGATATGACACTAAACCATCTGATGGTGAGGCTTCAGTCCTAGTGCTTTGGGGAATGTAGAGTACACTTTCATTGCCATTACTCCACTCTGACTCAGAGTAGTAGTACCTATCTGGGTCTCATCTATGGGTCAAATAGAACTGTTTAACCCTTTAACTGTGTGAAAACAAATGACTGATATTAAATTGAATTGTTAGTGTTACATAACCATTTAATAGTGTACAAATAAAACTATTAGTGTTAGATAGCAATACTTGAAACCATTAAACTTTGTGCAAACAAATGAGCTCTAGTTTGTTTAAAATGTTACCTATAAATCATTCGCTTACAAATCCTATATATTTAATATAATTATAAACAGGATTTGGCGTTAAATAACCTGCAAGTGTTTATGCGCCCCCCCAAAATCTAACCAATCACTTAATATCATAATGCTCTACTTCTCAGTCGTAACTGACCTAAAGTCAAGAAAATTCTTTTGAAAAATCAAAATGACTTTCCGAGAAACCAATTCAAAACATCACAGATTCTGACTATCCATTGAATCATCGAAGGAGTACATGCAAAAAATCTCAGGATAATACTATTGTTTATAGATTTCTCCTAGGCATTTGATTCCATACATAGAGGAAAGATGAAGCAAATTTTACTAGCATATGGTCTCCCCAAAGAAACCGTTAATGCTTTAATGATGCTTTACAAAAAAATGAAAGCAATTATTTGCTCATACAATGGTGATACTGACTTCTTCAAAATTATCACTTCAGTCTTGCAAGGAGATACATTAACACCATATCTATCTATAATCTGTCTACTACAAACATCAACAGATCTAATAAAAGAAAATGATTTCACATTTAAAAAAGACAAGAAGCAAACAACATCCTACAGAAACAGTTACAAACACAGACTATGCAGATGATCTAGCTCTTCTCATAAATACACCTACACAAGTTGAGTTCCTGAAGCAAGCAACAAGAAGTCTTGGCCTGTACATAAATGCAAATCAAACAGTTTATGCATTTTAAACAAGAAGGACCTATCTCTACTTAGTAGCAAACCTCTTATATTAGTTGATAACTTGAGGGCAATATCTTATCTACTGAAAGTGATGTTAACATATGCATAGGGAAGTCCTCGACTGTCATAAATAGGTTATCAATCATATGGAAATTTGATCTCTTTGATGAAATAAAGCAGTTGTAGCTGTGTCAGTACTATTGTATGGATGCTGTCAGTACTATTGTATGGATGCACCTTACAAACCACTTTAAGAAAAGGCGAGATGGGAACTACCAAACAGCAGCTGTATAGCCACTTACCTCCCATCTCACAAGCCATCCAAATAAGATGAACAAGACATGGAGCACTGCTGGAGAAGTAAAAATGAAGCTGTAAACAACATTCTATTATGGTCTCTATCACATGTACTAGCCGGCAAGGACTTACATATTTCAGCTCTGAACTGACATGCAGTCTAAAGAACTGGCTAGAAGTAATGGATGAATAGGACAGATGGCAAGAGAGAATCAAGGAACTCCTTGCTATCAGCATGACTTAATGATGATATATAATAGAGAAGGAACATGTAGAAAAATAGTCTTGCTGGCTGGATATCAAGAGACAATGAGTTAGTCTGAAAAGCAAATAAGGGTGAAAAAATGTAAAAATTGATGTATTAAACTTTCTTCTGGAAAGGTAGAGCAAAAGATGAACTAGAGGATGCAGTAAAAACTAGTTTCTGCATTCCTTATTTCTTTTTTGCATGTGAAACTAATCTATTATCATATTACATTTAGAAAAAACACCAAAGGGTAAAAAGTTGGTTGGAGTAAGGTAGAAAATAAGAATAAACAAGCAAAGGATAAGAGAAGATACAGAGATTTGAAGTAAGGGATAATCTTAGTTGTCAACACCCATAGAATTTCTACAAGCCCAGCTAGTTTATTTTTGATTATAGTAACAAGGAAAGAAGGAAGAGGAAAAAAACTAAGAAATAATAATCAGAAGCAAAGTTTACCTACCCCCAAACAAAATTAAAAATGAAGTGTTCCTTCTCTTGTTTTATGCAAATGTAAGTCATTTAAATGTTTCTCTTTGATTGGTCTGATCTCTTATGCTTTATCCTCATCTCAGCCAATCATTTACATCCTATTACTGCAGGCAATGTCATGATTTTAATAGCAAAATGCCATCAGCTCCAGGAATTTCTTTATTTTTTTTGTTTTGCTGACATTTTTATTTTTCTTGTGCAATGGCAGCCATATTGATCTTTATTTGACGATGTCTTGATTAATTCTCAAACTGCAAGATGGGGTACAAAATCGTCCAAACTCAATTTCTCTTGATTTTTCAAAATTCTACAGATTACTTGTTGCAGTTTTTAAAAATATATTCTATATTCTTAGTTTTTTAATTAAGAATAAACCAGAAAAAATTTGAAAGAAAAATGCATTATGATACATTGAAATTTCATGTGAATGATTAAAGGTCTGTGTTTGAATGCTATTTTACCAAATTTTTTTTAAAAATCAGGTCAGAGTACATCTTCGTACTTTAAATGTTAAAAAGTAAACATCTATTAACTTTTTAAACTTCTGCAATAAAAAAAATTAGTAAAGCTATATCTAGTGTTACATGGGTGGATAGAATAACATCACTTAAAACAGTATATATATCATCATCATGTCGTGCCACTAGCACGGATATCCCTGACCCTCTCTCGTCACTTCTTCCTATCATTCATCACTTTTGGCAGGTCTTCAGGGCTACATCTCGTATCCTCACATAGCTGCTGTATGTATATTCGAGCTGGTCGTCCTGCTTTTGCTCGGCCATATGCGGGGGTCCATAGGAGTACACCACTGATGAGTTCGTCCTTGCTTCTCCAGCAGTGTCCTGCGTGTCTGGCTCATCTAACTTGTATAGTTTTCGTGATGGGAGGCAAGTGGCTGTACAGCTGGTGTCTTGTGGGGTGTTGCCGCCAGGACTTGTTCAATATTGCTCCCAACATTCTTGTGTAATTGCCGTCTAGCTTCTTCTTCAGCCGTTTAGTTAGCGTCCAAGTAGTGCATCCAAATAGCAATATCGATACGACCGCTGCCTGGAAGAAACTGTGTTTCATTTTATCGGTCAGGTCTGATTTCCATATGATCGAGAGCCTATCGATAGCTGTCCATGCTTTTGTTAGTCGCGTGTTGATGTCTTTTTCGGTTGATGAGACACTGCTTCCTAGGTAGGTGAATTTGTCTACTAGTTTCAGAGAGGTTCTGTCTAGTGTGGAAATGTTGCCTGTTTGGTTATAGCACATATATTCAGTTTTGAGTGCATTGACATGGAGGCCAATGCCTGCGGCAGCTCGTTCCAAACTATGCAGTAGTGTTTCGGCTTGGTTGGGTGAATTTGCTAGTATCGCTATGTCATCGGCGTAGTCAGCGTCGGTAATTGTTTTTGCGGGGCGTCTTCTGCTTTTTTTCTTTGTCAGCTTGAAGCCGTTTTCTCTGATTTTATCAATCGATGTTCTAAGCACGTAATCTAGACAGATGATAAAGAGGTATGGGGCTAGCGTATCTTCTTGTAGTACTCCTGCTACAATGCCGAAGTATTCTGTGTCTCCATCCGGTGAACATACTTTCACTTTGGTGTTTCTATAAAGAATCGTTATTGCTGCCACGGTTTCTTTAGGTAGGCCGTATGCTAGTAGGATTTGTTCCATCTTTCCTCTGTGAATGGAATCGAAGGCCTTGGTAAAGTCGACAAATAGTAATGTCGATTGTAGGTTTTTTTGCCCGTACGCCCTTTAGGATTCTATGGATGGTTAATATTTGTGAGGTCGTGGATCTATTTCTTCGAAAGCCATTTTGGTTTTTCCTAAGGATGTTGTTTATTTTGGGTTCTATCCGGTTTCGTAGTAGGGCATTGTAAATTTTGGCTGCTATGGATGTAGGTGTGATGCCTTGGTAGTTCTTGGCTAATCCGAGGTCACCTTTTTTTTCGGGAAGGGGAGGATGCATCCCTTCATCCATCTGTCTATCGTATTTTGATTATAGACTGCGTTGCAGTGTCGGAGCAGTATGTCGTCGAATTGTCTGGTCTTCCATACTTCTGGGGGAATCTCGTCCAGCCCTGCAGCTTTCCTATTTTTAATTTTTTTAAGAACCGAGTCAAGTTCTTTTTGAGTGAACAGTCCTAGTTTAATGTCCACTTGCTTACTAATTATTCTGGTGATTGGTTCATGCGTTACTTCCGGTGGGTTTCCTAGTAGGTTTTCGAAATGCTTTTTCCACGGTTTTATTCTTTCCTGTTGGTTTGCAGCTTTCAGTTTTACTTTGACTGTGCTCTTCCTTCTACTCACTTCGTTTATTGTTTGCCAGGCTGTCCGTGATTGCCTATCTTCCACTCAGTCTCTAATCTTATCTATCTGATTTTGTATGTATTCTGTCTGCTCCTTTATATATATATGCCTGCTAATTGACATTGTGCCGTTTATAGTTTTCGGGCATTTGTGTTTGTCGGGTTCTTCCTATAGCTTTTGGAGGCTGTTTTCACGTGTGCTCGTTTTTCTCTCACCGCTAACGTTTCCCATGGGACTCTATATTTAGTTCTAGGTTTTGTTGGAATACACTTCACTGCCGCCTCGCGGTGCGCATTGACGAAATTTTCATATTCGTCATTTGGGGTACCTTTTTCCGTCTTCTCTTGTGGTGTCTCGAATTTGTTTCTCAATTCTAATACATATTTATCTCTTATATCTCTGTTGAGAAGGGCCCAGTCAGAGTGTTTGGTAATCACTGTTCGTGTGGCGTTTTTTCGTAGGCTTAGTCGTATTTTTGCCGTGACTATTCGGTGATCGGAGGACACGCCCTCGAAAGAGGAGTATGCCTCGCAATTGATTGCACTATTTTTCCATTTCTTGTTTATAAAGACGTAGTCTATCTGTGCTTTACTATTGTTCACATACGTGTAGGTCCATAATTTTCCCTCCCTTTTTTGGCAGTTTGTATTGAGGCATGTTAATCTATTTTCTATCATGAAATCTGTTAGATGATGTCCATTCCTATTTGACGTGTTGTGTAGGCTGTATTTATTGTTTCCGTTTTTCCCTATTTGGGCATTCATGTCTCCGCCAATGACTAACAGGTTGTGTTTCGGAATGCTACGTATGAGAGAGGATAGCTCATTGCAGAAGGCAACTAGTTCAGTTTCTTCACTAACATTGGTAGGGCTGTAGCAGGAGATGATTGTTGCTATTGGGTTGCCATTAAACGTAGCTGTCAACGTCCTCGGTTGAATTCTCTCAATGCTATTAAGTGTTTTTAACACTCTAGGTCTTATAAGAATTCCGACCCCTCCTACTGTGACATTGACAGTTTTTCCATGCCGATACAGTCACCAGCATCCATCCATTGCCAGTTTCGTGGTATTTGATATCTTCGGAGTATGTGTATCTGTGTTCTTGTATGTATATTATGTCTATCTTATGTTCTATGGCCGATGCTGTTAGCTCTGGTAGTTGTCCTATTCTTTTTAAGGTTCTTACTTTAAATGTCGCAATTTGTATTGTTTGTTTGCATTTTAGTAGTTTTTGTTGTTTGAGCTCTGTAGCTGATTTTTCGAACACTGAGGCCAGGGCTCCAACCTCAGCAGAACGCGCCCCTTTTTTACCTGTGCGAAGAGCGATGCGGTTTATGTATGTGGTTTGAGTGTGGGTCATGGTTATCTTTCGATGGTTGTTTTTATTCTCATCCATAGAAGCCACTCTTATAGATGAGCAGCAGTAGTTCCCTGATTGAACTGACGATCCTGAGCGTTAAGTTGCAAAACTTACGTCCTGGACCAGGTTAGGTATTGAGTTTGGCCGTCAATGGGTTTATTCAAATACCTTCACGTCCATCAAATACCTTCACATCCATCATGTACGTGAAAAAAAAAATCAATAAAAATAAAAAAAGAGGGAGGGGCTTTAATTTCCCTTAAGTTTTAACTTAGTTCTGGACTTTAACTAAGGTACATTAGTCAGAGTTTTCGGTATATTTTCACATATCTTCTGATACTGGCACTAATATGCGTTTTTTTGTGGCATTGGGACTTTTACTTAGGCTGTTAAGTTTTCTTCTAAACTAGTGTTTGTGTAACAATTTTAAACTTTTAGAAAAGAGTCAAAACTTTTTTTTGCCATGTTCGCTAACATTTGGACAGAGTCATATATTCAATTTGGGTTTATAGTAAAAGTGACTTCACATTTAAAACACACAGTACAAGCATATATTTTACAAAAAATAAAGCAGCATACAATTTTGTAAAATTTTCGGCATTTTAAATTAGTAGGGCTTAAAGACATGTCTATTAAAAAATATCTATTATGTTTAATGAAATTTGCATTAACGAAGAAATGCTGCCTAAATATACATATATATATTTCTATATCTATATATTTATAAATATATATATATATATATACATCTATATTTATACATATTTATATATATTTATATATATATCTTTATATATATTTATATATATATTTATATATTTATTTATATATGTTTATATATATTTACATTTATATATATACATATATATATATATATATATATAACAATATATATATACTTATATATATATATGTATATATATATTTATATGTATATATACATATATGTATATACTTATATATATATGTATATGTATATACTTATATATATATATGTATATATATATATATGTATATATATATATATATATATATATGTATATACTTATATATGTATATATATATATATATACTTATAAATATATGTATATATATATATATATATGTATATACTTATGTATATATATATATATATATATACTTATATATATATATGTATATACTTATATATATATATATGTATATACTTATATGTATATGTATATATATATATGTATATACTTATATGTATATGTATATATATATATATGTATATATTTATATGTATATATATACATATATATATGTATATATATATGTATATACTTATATATATATATATGTATATACTTATATATATATATATATGTATATACTTATATATATATGTATATATATATATATGTGTATATACTTATATATGTATATATATATATATGTGTATATACTTATATATATATGTATATATATATATATATGTATATACTTATATATATATATATATGTATATACTTATATATATATACATATATGTGTGTATATATATATATATATATACATATATATTTTTTTTTTTTTCATCATACAACGTGTGAAAGCACGTGCTATACCATATCCTCATCAGCCGCCATCCAGGGGTGATAACACAGTTTCGGTAGCTCAAGGCGGTACTGCCACCCCTGGCGCTACCAAGCAGCTTTTGCCACCGGACAGGGTATTAAGAGAATCATATATATATATATATATGCGCCAGATCCATTAAATGCAGAGACTACATTGGACGTTAATCTTCATTTTCTGAGTGCAGTTTGTGATTTAAAAAAAAAAAACGCGTTTACTTTCGGCGGTTGATGTTATTACGCGTTTACAGTAACCGTTTCTTACGTAATCACACGGGAAAGGTGATTCCTCGTGTATTACCTTTATGCTGAAAACTTTCTCGCTTTCGACCAAATCCAACTTGATGCATATCGCGCCGTGTTCTGAAGACGATTTGAGGCAACTTTCAAACTGCGGCCAGTGATTCCTATTTTTGAAAGAAACGAAATGACCGAGTGTCCTATAAAACCACGACAACCAACCTCAATAGGAATCACATGGCATATCCAACCCTTTTACACGCAGTCGGCACGCAGTGACTCGTAGCGGTTTTTCTTCCGCTCGTGTGCTTCCTCCCGGTTTTCTTCCCAAGGGACAGTCAATTCTATGAATCGGACCATGCTACAATGTCCGGCCGCTTTTCCGTTTGAATAATGTGAACTGGAAATTGTAGAGATGTCTTGAGATCTGCTGAAACTTTCCAGTCACTAGCTCCGTTCAGTAGCTTCATGTTAGGATTTTTTTGTTTCCTCACAGGACATTCACCTTCCTTGAGAAACTGAATTATGGGTTCCTTGGCTGTTATGGATTGCTGATTTGCTGTCTCACATTGTGTTCTTAACAATTCTATTATCACTTCTAATACCTTGTTATGACGCCATGTGTACATTTGAAGTGAGTGTGGACATGCAGATAAGACGTGGCGCAAAGTACCCCGATCACTTTTACACAACAAGCACAGGTCCGAATTGGTATATCCCCATAATTTTAGGTTGGTTGCATTTGGTAAGAGATCATAAGTAGAGCGAAGAAGGAATGATATCGCCAGTGGTTCCATTGCAATTAAGGATTTCCACGATAATTTAATTGGTTCGATATCATTCCATTTTGTCCAAGCACATTGTTTGGCCTGAGTAACAGCACTGGCTTTTCTTTGCTCTTCCTCAAACATCCTGACTTCTTCGCTCACCATGTCTCTTTTTCCTTTTGGGTCCATTTTGAAGAATACCTTTTTGCTCGTGCTACCCAACCCAGCTCGATTGGTTTGAGTGACGCCTATGATGTCTTTGATTCGTAGGCTGCATTCCGCCTCCTGGGCGGTTTTAACGGCCGACCACTTCGTACCTGATTTTATTTCTGGATACGCCTTCCGAATGATCTCGTCGGCTGAGTCCTTCATCATCATGTGAAGGCGTACTTTCCCAATTTTGAATTCTTCTACCAGTGA